>CM024764.1:75895932-76194011 GCA_014218235.1 Colocasia esculenta | reverse complement strand
ACATCACCCTTCCCGCTCTGTGTTTATTGAAGAGCTCGCTTTGCTGAGGCACGGAGGTTGATGTAGCAGCCCATAGAAACGGGCCCACCAACCCCGAGTTGGTGGACCCTCTCTTGGCATACCTTTCTCCGAGAGAGCTTCCGCCCGAACAGGGCGAAGCTCGGAAAGTCAGGATCGCTCTCACACACTTCACCCTCGTAAAGGCAGCTGTACTACCGACGGTCCCATTGCAAGACCTCTTCTGCGTTGCCTCAACCCTGAGGAGGCCCTTGCGGCCACAGAAGAAGTTTCCGAGGGGCTGTACGGAAGCCACTTGGGGTTAGAACACTAGCGCGCAGCATCATCCGAGCAGGGTTCTGGTGGCCTTCTCTTCAGAAGTATTGCATGTCCTTCGTCAAGAATGTCCGAATGCCAAAAGTTCGAGTACTCATCAAGCAGCCAGCTGAACACTTCACAGTCTGTTCGAGCCGCGCCCTTTCGCCAGATAGGGCATTGACATCTTGGGCCCTTTCCAGAGGCCCAAGGGCGGAAGAAGTTCCTGTTTGTGGCCATCGATTACTTCACCAATGGATCGAGGCCGAACCTGTTGCCACAATCACCGAACAAGCCGCATGGAAGTTCGTATGGAAGAACCTTCTCTGCAGGTTTGGCGTCCCAAGGGTGATTACGTCGACAACGGGAAGCAGTTTGACAGCACCTTCTTCAAGCAGAAGTGCGCCGAGCTCGGGATCTACAACCACTCACCTCCGTGGCTCATCCCCAGGCTACCGGTTTGGTCGAAAACGCCAACCGAACACTGCTGCACGGGATCCGCACGAGAGTGGAGGCTGCAGGTGGATCGTGGATCGACGAGCTCCCCAACGTCCTTTGTGTCCACCGAACGACTGCTCGAGTACTATAGGGAAAACACCTTTCACTTGGCTTACCGGCTCGGAAGCAGTTGTACCTCTGGAAGTAGCCCTTCCAACCATCCGAACAACCCACTTCGATGAAGCCGCCAATAACCGTGCTCTTCGAGAGAACTTGGACATGCTGGGCGAACGACAAAGCGACGCCAGCATTCGCCTCTTTCTTATCAGCAACGACTCGCACAATACTATAATGCGCGAGTTCGGGAAAGCAGTTCAATGTGGGATATTTGGTTCTGCGCCGTTGTTCGGCTTCGGATCCCCGAAGAGCAGTCGGCAAACTTGCCATCAAACGGGAAGGACCTTATCAGGTCACCCACGTCCTCGGAAAAGGCTCATATAAGCTAACTACTCCTAGTGGCGAAGCTATACCCAGACTTGGCATGTTTCTACCTTAAGGCTTATCATTTATAAAAGCCTTTTGTCAGCATCCTACCTCTCTCCTCCCTACTCCTATTGTTTCACAGCATTTAGCATATGCCCTGATCTGATCGGAATCTCCTTTACGGTTCCCAACGATCTGCGTTTTACATGCAATGCTTATGAGCCTAGCGATTCTGATCCGAGCAGGACAACCATAAAAGGAAAAGATAGAGAAGTGAAGCTACAGAACAATCTCATGACAGAAGATTTCATCCACAAAAAGTATTTTGCTTACAAATGGGCCCTTTTCGGCCGCCGTTACAAAAAGAGAGCATAAGAAGAACAAGGAGCATAAGGATCAAGGGGCCTGCTGTGAAGGACCGGCGTCTTCACCCCGAAGGGCATCCGCCCAGACTGGAATTGTGCGAACCGCACACCATCCAAACGGGCGTCCTGAGTGCGACGCCGCACTGCACTCCCAAACAGCAGCCTCGAAGGCTTCTCGGGCACGGTCACCCAGGAAGCCGTTCTCCGAGTCCTTCCCAGCATTGAGACCCACTCGTTAGCAGCAGGCCCCATATTGCTCCAAGTCTTCCTGGTACTCCGGTCCGGCCTTATAGTCAGCATGGCGCGGACCCCCGCGTCCCCTACCACCTGGTTAAGGCTTCCTTCTCGGCCCACGCCAAGGTAGCCTCGAGCTCCGAAGCCTGGAGGGCGGCCTTGAGGTTCTTCATCTCCTCCTTCAGCGCCGTCTCGCGAGCCTTATGCCTCGCGGAGAGGTCCTCATAGAAGGCCGCCTGCGCCTCGTTCAAATATTTCTGCTTCTGACCCCGAGCAGCTAGAGCCTTCAGGATGACCAGCGACTTGGACATTCCATCCGCAAGTGCCTCCAAATCGATGTCGCTCATGCCCTCATCATCTAGGCCCTTTGGATGGTAACCTTCCACCGGCCTCTCCGGAGTCTTCTCAGGAGGAAGGTCCAAGCACCTTGCTAGCTGGTCAAGGTGAGAAGCAGTAGGACTCGCGGGGAGATCCCTTGGCGCGTTCTCCATGCGACGAAGGGTCGCCTCCAGAGCCGCCACCAAAGGGTCTGCAGGAAGCTTCTTAGCAGCGCTTCACTAAGGGGTCTTCGGTCGTCTTCGGACTCTTCAGCCCACACCGTCCCCAGCATCCGCAGCATCCGCCCCAATATCTTCGACTACCTCGGAGGTTGCATTTACATAGCACCACCTCGGTGGGGGGCATGGGGGGCAGATACCCCCAGGGTAGCAGCAACCTCTTCGGACGTCCCCGTCGTCGCAGCCACTTTTTCAGTGGCCCCTGCAGCAGAACCACCTCATGTCCTTCGACGGAGCTGCGCTTGGCGCCGGAGCTATCGCGCTGCTAGCCACCACTCCAACTGGGGCGGAAATTGCCATTGCATCAGCGTCCTCCTCCTGCCGAACAGGAGACGCCGCAATCTCCCCGCTCCTCCTAGAAGAAACCTCCACGGTGTTGCTAGTAACACCGTGCTCGGCACCACCAACGTTGGAAGCACCGGAGGGCTCCCTATCCCTCGAGCAGGTGGATCCCATGGCCTCTCCTCCAGTGGGGCTCCCGGACCCCTCACTTACAAAAATGAGCCCCAGCTCGGTCGCCATCTTCTGCGCGACCTCGGGGCGCATCGCGGAGGCCACTCGTGGCACTCCCTGATCGGCCGATTGCACGGCCTTATTTTTTCGGCGCAGCAGCAACTGCACCTCCTCTTCTTCTTCAGTCCCCTCCTTGTCACGTGAACGAGTAGCTTGGACTGTCTTCTTCTTCTTCCGAGCACGGAGTTGTTCCTCCTCCTCCGCGCTCTCTTCAAACAGAACCGACCTCTTCTTGGCGGAAGCAGAAGGCCGACTCGCTCCGTCACCCTCCGCCAGAGAGGTCCGAGCTCCAGCCGGAACCACTTCTTTTGTGGCTTTCCTCTTCAGGCGGATCCTTCCAGGCCCCTTTTAAGGAGCCCGTGCCTGGGCTGGACGCTCTTCGGCAGGCAGAGGCGCAACGAGCGTCGTTGTCACTGCGGTGTTAACCCTCATGGCAGAGGGAACCCGAACAACGGCCGCAACATCGTCGCCCTCGTACACCATATGCGCCAGAACAGGGATCTGCTCGACGAAGTTTTCGTTCGCCTCCTGATCCCTCCCGGCCTCCAGTTCTGCGGCAGCTGCACACAAAAAGAAGAAGAGTTAGAGCAAGGTCACTAAAACAGTGAGTAAACGACCAAAGTCCGTATACTTACTCCACGGTTTGCTCAACCCATACTTGACGAGCTGGAACTCGGTCACGTATCCTTCTCCATTCCGAACACCGCTCGGAGGAGTCTGTCCGATGCCCTCGCCTCGTCCTGGATCAGCTTCGGAAAGCTGTCCTTCCGTGCCGAATGGATGACAGTGGGGAATCCCCACTCATCACTGTCCTGGTGGCGCACAAAAAGTAGCATGTCCATCCAACCCTTGTTGTTGGAGTACTTGTTGGACAGCCCGATGTGCATCCGGTCTGTTCGGTGCTTTGCATAGTAAATGTCTGCTCCTGACGCCCCGCGAAGCAGACAACTTGAAATGAGCTCGGAAAACGTCCGCCGAGCCCCGGATCTCCTTAATCTTGCAGATAACACGAAGATACAGATGTATCTCCAGGTGTTGGGCGTCAGTTGTATCGGCGAAACGCCCCAGCAGTTCAGGAGCGCCTTCGCCACTCCCGGCAGCACGGTAGCCGGAAGCCTGCCTCCAAATGATCCACGGAGAGAAGGAGGCAGCCTGTTTTGTTCACCAGGATCGATTCCCCTTCCTTGGCATCGATGATTTCGTATTCGTCGCCGATCCTGAAGCGCTCGCGAAGCCCACTGTAGTGGCGGCACCGGTGTCCGCTGGACGCCGCGACGGTCACCCGCCCCTCACTCCGGCAGCGGCTTTCCCTTTGCTCGCCATCGCTGGAAGGATCGCAGGAAGCGGCGACGGCGCAAGGGGACGAAGGAGAAGATGGAAAGAGGGAAGGCAAGGAAACACAAAAGTTATAAGGCTGGAAGTTTTCTGGGAGGCGTAGCTCCCCTCCTTCGTCTCTTCTCCTCCTTATAAGGAAAGAGGATGGAACGAAATTCGAGGCGGGCCATGAAACCCCCTCCTTCCCGTTTTTGAAAGTGCCCCTTCAGGTACAGCGTTGGCGACCGTCCGAACGCAGCGGCGGCACCTCAGGCATGGCGCGGCTTTGCACCCTCATGATGGGTTAGCCGCCTTCCAAGGCTCCCAGCGGCGGCACCCTGCAACAGCCCATCGCATTAAATGTGGAAGTGACGCCCTCGAGGTGCTCGTCTCACCGAGCCACTCGAGAGCGTGGGGGGCAAGTGTGGTGGCCAAATCTGACCACCTAGTCCCATGATGGCCCACTACGGCCCTCGCGTGTCCTGTCAGCAAACGTGGCCCCATCTCAACGTGCCACGTCCTTTTCAAGTCGGTTTTAAGATCTCCAAGGTACCGCCCCCCTTGATCGGACACTGTCAAGCCTCGCGGCGGTATATCCCCGAGCAGGTCATCTGCCCTTCCACACACGAACAACTGCGGAGGGGTTCCGAATAGGAACAGTAACCCTGCTGCGCAGAAACAACCCTGGATATCACCGAACAGCATGTTCGAGCCCCCCATGTGGGTCACCTGCTCGGAAAGTGTTTCCAAAGGGTGCCGAGCAGGTTCTCTTGGCTCATGGCGCGGTTGTAACCGTCCTAGGCCACGTACTCCACCATCAGAGGCACGAACTGCCTGGCAGCCCAACGGGCACCTGAGCGCATAACTCCTCCCTCCGTTATCCGCGTCCATCAAGGCGCCTTTTCAGGCACGATCTACCAACGTTACGCACGTTGGCCTTGGCACCGACACCTATAAAGCACAGGTACAGTACCATGCAGCGGTACGTTCTCTTCCTCACGCGAACACACACTCTCATACTCTGAAACCCCCTGCCTTGCAAGCTCTCCACTGACTTAGGCATCGGAGGGTTTCCCCGGTCTTCACCGGTCCCCCTGATCCTCTTCTGGTCTTGCAGGTTCTCGTCCTCACCGGCGATCGTCTTCCTACTCTCTCTCTAGTGGAGGCCCGTTTGGTTCCGGCCCAAACATGATTACACCACCAAATATACAACCAAATAATTCTAAATGTAGTAGCGGAAAAAGTAGAGCGATGTGAACAATATTGCAGGTTCGCCATCTATTCATATGGAAGGCACATGTCCTCGAGCCTGGAAGAAGTTTCTCTTTTTCTCATGAATATATATATATATATATTATATATATATATATATATATATATACTAGGGCATCTTCTATGCCCAAAAGTCTTTAAATTACGTAGTTGTATCATTGCAATCAGCAATTCTCTCTCACCACTCATCCACATAATCTGTAACGGGTGCATGATTGAGAAAATATTGTAATCCGTCGAGAGATACCCCAACACAAAAGATTAAGTTCCGCAACATGTTCATTATAGAATCCACCTCATTTGTGTTTGAGATGAACATGGGGAGACCGGAAATGTATAGAAAGTTGTTCTCGGTATAGAAGTGTCTAGCCTCTTCTTATCATAGGCTTCCGAACCTCGATCTGACAGCCAGATCTGCTTTGATTGCCTGGCGTGTCCGCTCGATCACGCCATCGATTCACGTGAACCCCACGGATCCATCATAAGTTGTCCCCGACGCCATCTGGGGCAGGCCCTCCGAATCAGACGGCGGAAGAGGCGTCACGTGACTCCCCGAAGATGCCGTTTAAAAGAGGGGGGGGTCGTAGGGCGCGGAACAAAAAAAGCGACGGCCACACACACGAGGAGGGCGAGACAATTGACACGTGGATCCCCCCCCCCCCCCCCCCCCCCCCCCCCAAGTGTGGACTTCGTCGTTCCCGAGCGGCAGCGAGGTTGAGAGATTTTTTCTGCAAAGTATATTAATGCAATATGTTCCCCTACATTAATATTATAGTTTTTAAGAATTGTAACAAAAAATGTCTCTAAATATGTTAATAATTAATTTTATACTCACAAAAAATATTATTATCATTTAAATATCTTTTTTAGTAGGTGAGGAGTGAAAAATTGAGTTGGTCCGTTCAGACCTAACCAGACCCACCAGCCTATGGAGCCGAAGATGGTCTCCACTTGATCTGATCTTGATGTTATAGCCCACACAAGGTGAAATGGGTTTGGACCCAAGAATTCAACATTGGTTTGACTCTTTGAGTTAGTTTAGTCTTGAGTCCTTGACCTCTCATGGTCACGATGTGACCTCTTTCTGCACAGTATATGGCGACCCACTCCTATCACTCAACATGTCCTTATCACGCCACAACATGACTAGATGATTGCATAGTGTACTCCTGCGATAGATGAACGAGGGACCTTCCCCTCCATGATCTGCATTATCTGGAGTAGGTAGCAGTGCTCCTTGGTCGAGGACCCACTAGCCGTCTGTGGTGGCTATTTCTCGCCACCTAAGCCCATCATGACCCATCACGGCCCGTCAGGGCCTGTCAAGGTCTTGTTGACAGGCGTGGCCCTCCCGTAGAGCGCCATGTCTTCCCAAGTACCGCATCAAGGACTCCAGGGCACGTCTCCGAACGTCATTTGCTCTGATCGGGTCAAGGATCATTTTACCAAGCAAGGGGTCACCTCCGAGCGCCCCATAGCCTGTTCGGCCCAGGCCCCGGCCTGACAAACAGGTCCCTCGCTCTAGGCACGTCTAGTCCCGCAGGCTTTACCATCGCCCGGGGAGCGCGCACCGAACAGCCGACGCAATTTTCGAATAGCGAGTCCAGCCTTCATAACAGGCCACCTGCTCGGTACTCACGACTAAGGATATCCAAGCAGGCTCTTCACATCCTACGATGGTTACAACGGCTGCTGGCTACGTGTCCCACGATCAAGTGGTGCATTAACTGCCGAGCTCCTCAACAGGCGCCTCAACACGTAACCCCCCGTTGAGGACGCTAACAGGTGCGCCCTTTGCGGCATTGATCAGGGACGTTCCGTCCCTCTCCCTCAGCACTTCTGCCTATAAAAGGCACATATAAGCCTCCATGCAGAGGTACGTAATCCAAGGCACCCTTGCTCACACAAACCCTCGCGCTTCACACATGAGAACCCCCTTCCTCTCACGTCTCTTACTGACTTAGGCATCGGAGGGTTCTCCCCGGTTCTTCAACCGGTCCCCCTGATCCTGTTCTGGTTTTGCAGATCTTTGTCCGCTACCGGTGGCCGTCTCCTTCCCTCTCAAGTGTAGGCCCAACTGGCTCCGGCCCAAACAAGAAAAAGCCTCCACACCCTCCATGCAAGTACCCAAATAATGGAGGTGGTACACCCTCTAATCTATTGGGATAGCGAGTGCCTTCGCTTAATAAAAACTCTTCCACTCTCCTACAGCTCTCATCTACATAGCTAGGAAAATGGAGACATGCCCATCAACTTCATAATGACAACAATCTCCCCTACTCCCAAACGACTCGTTTATAGGGTCGGGAAACAGAGAATACACTCTTGAGACTTCTCCAACAAATGTTTAAAAAGACATCTCGACCTCGATAAAAGAAGAGGAGAATATGAGACGACCACTAGCTAAGAACTCTTCCTTTAAACTTCACACCTTCTCTCTCTCTTGCATTCAAATTGATTTTCTGACTTGAGCATTAAAAGATTTTTCTTTGGACCACTTAGGGTCTCTTAACCGCTCTCTTATTGTGCAGGTGTTAGCCTCAAACAAATAAGTTAAGAACTTATGGAAATCAGAAGTCAAAAGACTCGTCAATATTTTTCGATCGTTGCAGCATGTAGAGATTTGAACTTAGATCACTAAAATATACATGAAAGATCATTATAAACACTTGATGAGAAATCTTCTTTAACTTTTAAATCCGATATAAACTACCCTCCATGGCATCAAGAATACGCTTAGTCTAATGAAAAAGAGCAAATCAGATATTAAAATTGTATGATCAACATTTATGTCTTGAGGTGGGCACAAAGAATCAGTGAACCATGTGGAGACGCAACTACAGTTTGGTACAATCATTTGAAAATAAGGTAAATTAATTAGAAGTCCTTATCAGATATTTGACTTATTTTTTAGTCTCTAACAGAGCTGTAACTCATTACAATAAACGTTATCCCCTATTACAGTATATGTTAAGTCCTGTTATAATAAGGACATCTCTATTACAGTCAAAGACTCCTAATTAATTTACCCTTGAAAATATGTAAAAGATATTTTAAAATTTCCGTCGCTAATTAGCGACAGATATAGCGGCAACCATTTTCGGTCGTTAATCCACTGCCGAAACCTAAGTTAGAGACGGAAATTAGTTTGTCGCTAATTTGTTGCTGATTAGCGACGATTAGCGACGAAAATATATCTGTCGCTAAATTCCGCCGCTAAAACATAATTTTCTTGTAGTGTAGGGTCACAAGTAAAAGTATGATATTTGTATTACATGGGACATGTTTGATAACCAAATAAATCCTGATAACTCTTGATAAAGGGGATTTATCAGTCTTGATAACTATTCTATCACTTGATAAATAAGATACTCTATTAGACATTTATTAACACTTATTGGTGATAAATCCTGATAAGTCTAACTCTTATTGTTAAAATGAAAAAACTTATTTACACTTATAAGGGGTTCAAAATATCTCAAAGTGGAGATAAATCTCATTAATAACTCTGATGTGATATAAAGTGACTTATTAATAATCTTAATATGACATAAAATAATCTATGTAACATAAAATTATTATACCTCTAAATATTATACTAAAATAAAGATGACTATAAAAAATTATCTTTATCAACAGATATCTAATAACTTATGTGATTGTCAAATCCGTCTAAGTGTTTGTGTACATGTAAAAATCTCGTATTAAAAACGGGCACGTGCGCAGAGAAAGGCGCCGGGCGCCCAAAGATGATAATGATTTTTCCACACACTACCAGTCGCACGCGCGACGGCGCCGAAGCCGCGTCCAGGTCGCGTCCCCCTCCTTTTCGAGGTGGTTGTTGTGGGTCATCTTTCCGCCGGCGGCAGTGGGCCTTTTATGGGCCGCGAGAAGTGAATACACACAAAAAGTAGTCCCTGTTAACGAGACGAGAATTGCACGTGTGGCGTAGGTGGCACCCCTGCACAGACGCATGCTAAACTCGGGGAGGCACGTTTTGTAGAACGTTCTTCTCCCCCGACTTGAATGGAATGGACGGCAGGGATTTGAGATCAAGCTGGTGTGATCAACTTGGTCGTCACCAAGGCCTGTCAATACTGACTGAATCGTCTCCATGGAAGAATGAGACGTTAATTTCATGCCCGGTGAGAAAAGGAGGCTAGCTAGTGTGAAGTTCACAAGTTCAAATTGTTGTTTGTAATGTTTGGGACAGCTACTTTTCTCCACAGACCGATTGTGGGACAGCTACTGAGCTACCCCTCTGCAATATGCATGTTGTATCTTTCTTATCCTACTAAATTGGAGCAATATTAGCTCCTTCTTCGGTCAAAAAAAGAGTTAAGGCACTCAGTGTAGTCAAGCATTTCTGGTCCAAAAGCTTGGTAGAAGCGTTTTTCGACAATTAGTCATTAAGTTTTATTCGAGATCTGTAGATTCGCTTTGACTAGTCTTGTACTTTGATTTGACATATGTTACTAGTTTGGTTAAGCAATCAATAAGACGTTGATCTTTAAAGATTATTTGTTTCAGAGATAATCATTGTCATGACCTTAATTTTAAGTATGAAGATTAATAGATTATACGAATGGATACACTCTCCAGGGTGTGGATGGAGTTTGATCATTCTTAGTGAAGAATTTATGCTAGCTTAATTTGTGCTGGTCATCTTCTAATTAAGACTGTTTCAAATTAAATCAATTATTTCATGTCGTATTGGTTATTTTAGAGGTAGCTCTCCAACCACAAGACTTAGATACACATTTTTTCTCTCTCTCCTCTCTCTTCTCTCTCTCTCTCTCTCTCCCTCCCAATCATAATGTGGCACGCGGCAAGATGTAAGAAGATGAGAGAGCCTTCGATAAACATAAAACTAACTCTATCATATCATGTGTACGCTTGGTTAATTATGATGTTGATCTCCCACACTCACCATCGATAGAAGTGAAAATGCCAGATGTGTTTTATAGTGTAAATAAGTGAAAAAACGACCCATTGGACTTGGTAGAGAACTCTTCCATTTGCCACTTTCTCTTTTTGTCGCTAAAAACGCCTGAGCTTGTTAAACGATGCGAAAATGGATAGCCATTGGACTACACGAAACTTTCATCCAATTCTTAGCGTAGGAAGTACGTATGATGTGATATCTTGCTAATAACTTTTACGACGATTTCTCTCCCAAAATGTTTAGGGAGAAAGGTGGGCAGGCTCTTTCACGAGGGTCGCCAATTTCAGCACATCCGTTTTGAATGTCTATATATCAACTAGCACAAGATGAGAGAACACATGAAGATGTTCAATCCCTCTGGAAGGGGCCACATTAACACTGTGGTTTCAGTTGTGTCTTCTCTGTCACTTTTTTTTGGGGGGTTAATCGTTTAGTGGCCAAAGTTAATTATGACGTATACCCATCCACCCAGTGGCGGATCCTCTCACAGTCAGTGGGGTCACGTGACCCCACTAACTTGGAAGAGGGTCTTAAAGGGTTTTTTTTTTTTGTTTATGTAAGTCAAATTTTTATGTAATCTTATGTAAGGTGACCCCACTGACTTTTAAGGTGACTCCCCTACACTCAAGTGACCCCACTGGATTAAGTTTGAGGATCCGCCACTGCATCCACCTAATTAAGTTCAAACTTCAAACCCGATCAGAATCGTCTCTCTCCGCCTCATTCGATGTTCAACCTGCACTTGTCTTCTTTGCCACCTGTTTGAATCACGTCATGTTGGCCGTTGTCATTGCCTCCCAGTAGTCCACCCTGGCTTGGACTAGTAGCAGGAAAATTTAGAAAGGAGAGCGTCAAAGTAGACCAAGATTCCAACTTCTGACCTGATCAAGAACTATCCATGATGGTAAGTACCTACCTCCACTCTGCAGAAGAAGAACATATGAGATGTTGGTGAATCGTAAGATTAGGTAGAATCTGCTAATTAAGGTCATCAAACTTCTTCCTAGAACGACTCGCATCTCCTAGCTTGTGTGATCCCAAAATCCTAATTTCGTGGCCTATCTATATCATGCGTATGGCCCCAATTATGTTTGGTTTTAGACTACAAGACCAGGGATACACGATGTTCGGATTTAGGGGTGTAACAATCTGGGTTTCTTGGGTCCAGTTTTGATTGCCCCTACATTGAATTTGAGATCGCAATGGATTGAGAAGTTGCGTTTTGAACACGATGAGAGTCGTGTCACCTTCTGATTTGGGCCATTTTCTGACTCGAGTGCACTCTTAATGTGTCTTGTGTTGGCCTGACCTCGATTTGATAACCCATTCCTTAGTGCCCATTCGTGGTGGTACTTGTGTGTGGTTTTCTGACCTCATGGAGTGCACGAGGTCTGAGTTTTTTATGTGTGACTTCCCGACCTCGTGGAGGTCCAGGTTGACTGTACTTGTGGTGAGACGTTGTTCTCACGTGGTTGCTCTGTAGTTTCCGTGAGCTCCATGTCTCAAGGTGTGTGTTGAAGGCTGCTTCGGTGTGGTGCCCGTCTCGGCTAGTTCTGCGGGAGTTATGTGTGGCCCGACCCTAGTTGGTGGTTGTAGGGTTGTTCTATTTTCGCTGTTTTGTAGTAGCTAGTGTAGTCGTCTTCTAATTATTACTTTCTAGTTGTAGTTGTTTACTACTTTCTGAAGTTCTTGCTGCTTTAACCGGTAACAGACTGGTTATCCCTATTGGGCCTTGTTCGTGAAGCTCACCCCCTACTTCCTTCAGGTGGGGGATCGTTGTCGCATGAGTTCGGTGTCAGACGATTGAGGTGGCAGTTAATTGCACTGTGTGCTGCCAACAGTACGAGTGTGTAAGAGCGAGTACTCTTGTACTAGTGTGAGTTGAGAGTTCTGTTTTCCAAGTCCTCGGGGTATGTCCCTTAAGGATTGCACTTTTCTTCCTGTACCTGTACTTATATTTGGGACATATTGTACATAATTCCTTTGTTTAATGTATGAACCTCTTGTTATAGTTATTTGAATTCATTGCTTATCTCATTGGACTACTTTTCTAACCCTTTCGGATCTTCAGATCTGTGGGTGGCAGTCCAAGGGTTGGACACTTGGAGGGCGTCTCGGGTGTCGAATCCTTGGGTCGTTGCAGTGGTAACAGAGAATGGGTCTATTGAGATTTGTAATGAGTTGATAACTATAGTTGTCCCAAATAAAGGTATTATTATGCTACTGGGCCGTCCATGGATGTTGGGTTACAATGTGTATGATGATGATTATGCTTAAATGTTTTTGATGATTGACATAATTGATGTTGCAAACATGATCAAGACATGAAAGATATGATCAAATGAAAAATGATTTTATGACCATCTATGCATTCATGATATCTCACTTAGAGTGTTTTTCATGTAGGTGTGAATGTATACAAGACAAGCAACAACACCCAAGTGCAACAAAACTGGAAATACACATAAGTGCTCACCTGTCGACAGCCAAGAAGCCATGTGTCGACAAATAGACAAGACAACAACAAACAAGCTTCTGGAAACAAATAAAAAGCAGTAGCTGTCGATAGACAGAGTGCACCTGTTGACAGATAGGCTTGCCTGTCGACAGCACCAGGTCGCCTGTCGACAGCCCAGGATTCCAATGACCAACATGGTTCTGGAAGCCAGTTTCCAGCAGTACCTGTTGACAGCCATAGTGTACCTGTCGACAGCCGCAGGATAAGTCACAACGTGTGACCGGCATGTGATCTCTATTAGGGTGTTCCCTTCTGACACGACTCTCCAAACTTGAACACCACTATATATAGATCATATGGAGTTATTTTCGTAGCAAGAAGCCTCCACACCAAAACCCTAAGCAAGGATCAAGAAGAAGGCTTTCTCTGCTCTGCTCTGCTTCAACTCTCCTGTCTGTTCCAGGAAGATCCATCATGTGAGGAGTTAAAGCCGGTTCGTCCTCAAGTCAAGCTTCATCTTCGTCATCTGATCGTCATCAACGTGAAGCTTGAAGTTCTTCTAGATGTCCACATCGATGAGTTCATCTTTGGATTTGATCTTCAACTCTGAACTCTTCTTTCTTTCTACTTTTCATTACTATGTGTGTGTGGTAGTGGTTTGAGCATTCCTTGTGCTTGACCCACGTGTGTGTGGCTGTTCTGAGTGCGTGTTTGCCTCTGACACCGTGCGTGTGTGTTGTTGGGTTGAACTCACTTCATAAGCAGTTTTTCGTGTGTGTGTGTGTGGACAGTGGACGTAGGATACACGAGTTGTGTACTGCGAACAACCTTAAATCATCATGTCCTGTGGTTTGCACACTCTTACGTTAGATGTATGGTAGGCACGATTATTTGTTCACATTCTTGTTAAACTGCTAATTTCCCAATCATATTCTACATGCACGTCAAAGCTCGAATTTGATTCACATCTGTTTAAGTTTTCATCAAGTCAGTGTTAACATCGAAAAGGAGGTTAAATGGGTTTTAATATGTAGTAATCTATTCAACCCCCCTTCTAGATTACTGCTTTAGGTGATTACGCGCACCTTTCAATTGGTATCAGAGTGAGGTTTCTCCGATTTATAGCTTTAATAGCTTGATCTCACGATCAGGAGAGATCCTATTTAATGGAAACTAACAAGGGATTTATGGCTGAAGGACACTCAGTGTCTAGGCCTCCCTTCTTTGATGGCACTGACTACACATATTGGAAAAACCGCATGCAGGTCTTTCTGAGAGCTTAAGACTATGAGCTGTGGAAAATCGTTAGCAAGGGTCCATATGAGCTGCCCACTGACGAAGACACATGGACAAGAGAACAAATCTACAGAGGAACCTTGAACTAGAGCACGTTGAACATGATGCAATGCGCCGTGCATCCGAAGGAATACTCAAGGGTCTCCACATGCAAGTCAGCAAAAGAAATGTGGGACAAGTTGGAGCTAATATATGAAGGTACGTCAAAGGTAAGGGAAACTAAAGCTAACATGCTTGTCTCTGAATATGAAATGTTCAAAATGAAAAATGAAGAAACTATTTTAGACATGTTTGTTAGATTCATGATCATTATTAATGGCTTGAAAGGTCTGAAGAAAGAGTACAGTGAGAGTGACTTAGTAAGGAAGATACTTAGGTCTCTTCCATCCTCTTAGCATACTAAGGCCACTGTCATTGAGGACTCTAAAGACCTATCAACAATGAAATTGGATGAATTGATAGGATCCCTGATGACTTATGAGATAAATCTAAAAAGAAAAGAAACAGATGTTAATCCCAGAAAGTCCATTGCTTTGAAAGCCTCTAACAAAGGTTCTTCAAGCTCAAAGAAAGAGGTTCAACAAGAAAATGAGGAAACTGATACATCTAGTGAAAGTGAGAATGATGAAATGGCAATGCTCACTATAGAGTTCAAAAAATTTCTCAAGTTCAAAAGGAAAGGATCAGGTAACTTCAAAACTCTTCCAAAAAGAGATTTCTCAAACAAATTTGATACTAACAAAAAATCTGACATGATTGTCTGCTATGAGTGCAAGAAACAGGGGCACATGAGAGGTGAATGCCCAGAGCTCAAGAAGAAGCTGAAAAAGGACAAATCTTCATACAATAAAGCTAAGGTCATGATGGCAACTTGGAGTGATGAAGATGAAGATGAGAAGCTCAAGAAAATTCTGTCGATGAAGAGATCCAGTGTCTAATGGCAAGAAGTGAGGACTCCAATGAGGTAAACTCTTCCTTTGAAAACTATACAGTTGATGAATGGGAAGAAGCATATACCATGCTATTTGAAAATTTTTATGAATATAAATCTAAAAACAAACCACTGAAAAAGAAAATCACCACTCTTGTTCATAGCACAAGCAATGATGAACAACTTGCAATCCTAAAAAAAGAGATAGAGTTACTGAAAAATGAAAAGGAAAGCCACTTGGTTGAAATTGATTGCATGAAAGAAAAACTCCAAGAAAATGAAAAGGAAAAACAAGTCTTAAATACACTTGCAGAAACCCTTCAAAATGAAAATCAAGAGATTAAGAAAAAGATTGAAGAGGTTCAAAAGGAATTAAAAAGCAAAAATGAAGATCTGTCAAGATTTGTAAAAGAAAAGTAAAATCTTAATGTTGTTTTGAGAGTAAAACAAACATAACAAGGCATGGGCTTGGATTTCAAAAAGAAAGTCAAAAGAAACTTGGAGAAAAATTAATCACATCATTTGTTGAGTGCAGACCAAGTACAAGCAGGAATGTCCAAGCCAAAGGTAAGGAAGTGAAAAATAAACAAAAGATTTCAACTGCTCAAAAAGGAAAGGCATCTGTTGACAGACTCCAAGTGGACTGTCGACAGGCCTGGAAATCTGCTGAAAAATTCAAGCCAACCAAGCAACAAAAAGGACAAAAATGTTCACAAGTCCAACACAACAGTAAAAGAACTGTAAAAACTCAAAAACCATCATGCAGCTGTTTTAAAAAATTTGGCCAAACTGAAACACAATGCTGGAATAAATTGAATATGTTGAAATGTAAACAAGTATGGATTCCAAAGCATTTACTTTTTGGCATGAAAGAAAGAATGGGACCCAAAGTAATTTGGGTATCAAAACCTCTTGTTTGAATCATCTATGCAGGAATGCCTAGCAGCCCAAAATGAAAACAAATGGTACTTGGACAATGGCTGCTCGAGGCACATGACGAGCGATAAAGGTAAATTTTACTTGCTGGTTGAAAAAGATGGAGGTCAAGTCGTATTTGGAGGTAATAATAAGGGCCAAATACTTGGCACAGGTAAGGTAGGTAAGTATGCCGCTAACTCAATTGATAATGTGCTTCTAGTTGACGGTCTAAATCACAATCTCCTGAGTATTAGTCAATTGTGTGATAAAGGCCATAAAGTCATTTTTGATTCAGATGCATGTCAAATCATTGATAAAATTTCAGGAGGTGTCAAGTTTTTTGGAAAAAGAGTTAATAACATCTATTTAGTTGATCTAGATGAACCAGAAAATAAAAATTTGTGTCTTGTTGCAAATAAGCAGGATGAATTATCTTTATGACATCGTAGGCTAGGCCATGCAAGCTACAATGTTTTGCACAAGATCATGAGGATGAAACTGGTAAGTGGACTTCCTGAAATATATTTCAATAAAAATGTGAGGTTTTGTGATGCATGTGCACAGGGAAAATAAACTAGGAATTCATTCAAATCCAATGCACCCATAATCACTTCAAAACCTTATGAACTGTTGCACATGGACCTTTTTGGACCTACTAGAACACTCAGTCTCAATGGTAAACGTTTTGGGTTTGTCATTGAAGATGATTTCTCTAGGTTCACTTGGGTTAAATTCCTAGCTCATAAAAATGAAGTTCTGAAAAATTTTGAAGAGTTCTTTAACAAGATTGAGCATGGGAACATAAACAAAATATGTTCAATCCGCACTCATCATGGGGGAGAGTTTGACAATAATTCATTCTCTGATTTTTGCAGGAACCAAGGTATTGATCACAAGTTTTCCTCTCCAAGGACTCCAGAACAAAATGGAGTAGTGGAGAGAAAGAATAGAACCTTGGTGGAGATGGCTCGCACACTTCTGGTTGAACGTCAACTCTCAAGGAGCTTTTGAGCAGAAGCTGTGAACACATCATGCTACATCCTAAATTAAGCCATGGTAAGACCTGTGATGAAGAAAATCCCTTATGAGCTCTTGAAAGGTAAGAAACCCAGTATTGGATACTTCATGACCTTTGGCTCCAAAGTCTTTATCCATAATAATGACAAGGTTGACTTAGATAAATTTGAAGCCAAAAGTGATCCAGGTATTTTTCTAGGCTACTCTGAACACTCTAGAGCCTATAGAGTGTTTAATAATAAAAATAGAACTGTGGAAGAGACTCCACATGTTGTTTTTGATGAGTCTCATGCAAAATCTAAAAATTCAAATGCTTGCAGGTATGATGATGAAGAAGGAAGAATACTTGAAGAACCAGATGAGAAGCCTCTGTCGACAGACCAAGAAGAGGTTGTCGACAGATCTGAAGAAGATCAACCAAGTGATCAAATTCTTCAAGAACAAATTCCCCAAGAGCAAACTCCTCAAGAGCAGCATCCTCAAAAACAAGTTCAACAGGGCCAGTCCACAATAAGAAATGTCAGGTACTCAAAAGATCACCCACTTGAGAACGTTATTAGAAATGTAAATGATAAAGTTCACACTAGGTCACACTTTAGACACATTATTGAACAAGATCATCTAGCATTTATTTCTCAAGTGGAACCTAAAAATGTTGAAGAAGCTTTAAAAGAAAACTCTTGGATTGATGCCATGCATGAAGAACTTGCTCAATTCCAAAGAAACAATGATTGGAGCTTAGTTCCTAGGACCCATGAAATTTCAGTAATTGGAACAAGATGGGTATTTAGGAATAAGCTGAATGAAGAGGGTAAAGTGGTGAGAAACAAAGCTAGACTGGTAGCAAAAGGGTATAATCAAGAATTTGGAGTAGACTTTGAAGAATCCTTTGCACTGGTAGCTAGGCTTGAGGCAGTTAGAATTTTGTTAGCATGTGCATGCTCAAACAAATTCAAACATTTTCAAATGGATGTTAAAACTGTCTTATTGAATGGTTACATCAAAGAAGAAGTGTATGTTTCTTAACCACCTGGATTTGAGGTTCATGATAAACCTAACCACGTCTACAAATTGCACAAAGCTCTCTATGGTTTGAAACAGGCACCCCGAGCTTGGTACGACATATTGAGCAATTTCCTGGTTAGTAAAAACTACTCCAGAGGTAAAGTGGACCAAACTCTTTTCACTAAATGTGTTTGCAATCATATAATTGTTGTTCAAGTCTATGTGGACGACATTATTTTTGGTTCCACTAACCCCTCACTGTATGAAGAGTTCTCAAAACACATACACAGTGAATTTGAGATGAGTTTAATGGGGGAGCTTCAATTCTTTCTTGGCTTGCAGGTAAAACAATATGTGAAAAGATTTCAGTTAGAACAAGCCAAGCCAGCCTCTACACCAATGAGCACAAGTGTAAAATTAGAAAATGATGAAAAAGGTAAAATGGTAGATGCAAAGCAATACCGAGGTATGATTGGCTCTCTCCTTTACCTTACTGCAAGTAGGCCGGATATTCAGTTTAGTGTTTGCCTTTGTACTAGATATCAATCTAGTCCAAAAGAAAGCCACTTGATTACAGTTAAAAGGATTTTTTGATATCTCTCAGGGGCATATGATTTGGGTTTATGGTATCCAGCAGATACTAGTTTTGATTTGGTCTCATATTCTGATGCTGACTATACTGGGTGTAAAATTGACAGGAAAAACACTAGTGGGTATTGTCAATTTCTAGGGGGTAGCATGGTTTCGTGGGCATTCAAGAAGCAACACTCAGTTGCACTCTCCACTGCAGAAGCAGAATATATTGCTGCAGGGAGCTGTGCAACGCAAGTGTTGTGGATCAAACGTCAGTTGTGTGATTACAACATTGACATTGGATGCACACCTATCCTATGTGACAACACTAGTGCTATCAATCTTTCAAAGAACCCAATTCAACACTCAAGGATAAAACACATAGAAATAAGACACCACCTTTTAAGAGATAAGGTAGCCAACAAAAACCTGGAACTTAACTTCATTCCAACTGAAAAATAATTGGCTGATATCTTCACTAAACCATTGTCAGAAGATAGGTTTACATCACTGAGAAGAGAAATGGGCTTATGCAAAATTCAATGAAACTAAAGCTAAATTCAGAAATAAATGACCTTGTTGTGTAGTGACTATGTGGTATATCAAATGGTGAAATGTGGAAGAACAAGTTAGGCTTGCTCAGAAACTATCATTATGCGTGCGTAAAAATACTCCGCCAAGTATCCATGGTCTTCTTATACATAAAGGTCATCAATCAATAAAATTTTTTTTTTTGAGTCTTCAAAAACAACATCTCTTTAAAAGAATGAAATTTTGGTGCTCACTTGTTCATGGATGTTTCCTCTTTGTGCACAAGTTTGGCATGAATGTGTATATAACTGCTCTAATTGCTTGAATGTTGTTTCACCACATGCACGCATTATGGGGGAGTAAGTCAAAGTAGTTTGAGTGAGATGCTTGAGGGACACACTTTCATAATTGTTGTAATCATATCTCAACCATTTGATCCATTTGTCCCTCAATTACAAGCCTCCATATTGTTCTTTTCTGTAGCTGTCGACAGTCAGAACACCAGCTGTCGACAGATCCCCCCTTCCAGAACCACACTCATGCTGTTTTACAGTAGCTATCAACAGTCCCCCTTCAGTTGTCGACAGATGACCTTGTTTCAGTGCATTCTTCTTGATTTCTCAAAATTTCCATGAGTATGTTCATTATCTTTATGCAAGGAAAGAATTAGACCTTAATACTTCATTAGAACCTTTCATACTCACATAGTGCCAAAGACATTGACTAATTCCCAATGATTTTGAAATAATATTCTGTGCATGAGTCTAGGTTGTATCCTCTAGAACACATTGAACAAATCAAATGGCCTTAACATAACTCACTTGAATAACTCCTTTGTGGACGATCATTTTTCTGAAATGGATTGATAAGTAAGAAGGTTCTTGAACTTAATATTTTTCATTGGCTTTTGACCTTAAATAACCTTTTGCACTTGATCATTCAATTAAAAAAAAAGGGAGAAAAGCTACCTATTTCTAAATTCATGAAAATTCAAATAACATATATTTGAAATGGGACAAAGGCAAAGCAATGATGAGCATCACTGAGTAACCAGGGACATGGGCATTACAAATGTCTGTCTTCGCGTCAAAAAGTCTATGTATTATCTCTGCACAATGGTATGATGGTCATTTACACTGAGTAACTGGGGGTACGGACATCACAAATATCTACCTTCATGTCAAAAGGTGAAAGTGAACCTGATTATCACTTTTCCCCCATCAACTTGACAAAATAGTTCAATGCTAGAAATAGAGTGTAGCCTCCATGTTTTTAAATCAAGGGCAACTTGTTGTTTATTGTTAATTGCTCGTGTAAACATTACCTTCACTTACCAACTGAACATCCCCACCAAGGAATATATTTTTCTACAACGGTTTTATTCAAAAGGGTTATCTTATATTCATATGCTTTTGAACGGTGTCTTCTAAATGCTACAACTTAAGATTCCCGGAGTATTATCTCTTAACCATTGTAGAACATTTAAATGTCTTAACACTAGTGTGTATGACACTTTGTAATGGGTATGTACCAGTTCTCAACCTTAAAATGTCATTTGCACACTCATTCCCCATTCATTTCTGTCAAAATCCTGTTCTGGAACATTTCTGGACAGCAGTTGTTGACAGCTACCATGCGCCTGTCAACAGCCGGAATTCTGGGACGTTCAGAAGCCCAACCGGTTCTAATTCTGATCGAATTTTGTGGGACCCCTCTATTTCAAACACTTCCTAAATAGACCTCAAGGGGAACCCACGACCCTTCACCCCTTCACCTTCCTTCAAGAGGTGTCTCCTTCCCTATTTCAACCCCAATACCCCTCTCTCCAGAACCGCCCTCTCTACACCTTTTCTCTGTTCTTGCTTCCTCTTCCTTCTGTCTTCCTCCTCTCTTTTGTTCATCTCCACTCCGTGCATTCCATCTCCCATGGCTCCCAGGAGAAAGCTTTGTGCTTCTCGTCAGCGTCACACCTCGCCCGAAGCTGGTGAAGGCTCTAGGGCACCAGCAGAGCGTCGAAGCAAGCATCAGGATGATCGTCTGCCGGAACTCCTTGTTCCCACGGGTCTGCAACTCACCAGGGTTCGGGGAGTCTTTCAAAAATTTATCCAGCCATGATATGTGGACTTCGTCTCCCTAGAAGACATATTCGACAGTCTGCAGCCTCTCTTTGACACCCAGGGTTGGACTGTCTTCCTATACTCCCACAAGCGGTATTCCCCGATCGCTATGACAGAGTTTTTCAACAACATGGGGATGACTGTGGATGAGGATCTATACACTACGGTCAAAGGTACATCCTTCCAGATCACTTCCAACCTCCTCAACCATGCACTGTAGATACCCTATTCCGGGGCTGACGTTCTTGTCAACCATCCTCCTGCCTCGGAGTATTACACCCTGATCACCCAACAGCCATATGACTCTACCAAGGATCATGCCAAACTCAATGCCAACTCCTTCTCCCCACTTCACGTCATTATCCACCACATCTTAACCACCCTTATTGCTCCTAAAGATGGCAGTAGGGAGCTTGTGACCGAGGTTCACAAGTCCCTTTTCTTCTTCTTTCTAAAGGACAAGTAGATCAATCTACCTAAACTCATGCTTGACCTCATCAAGCAATGTTTCAATAATCCTAAGAGGCCAATGCCATATGCTTGTTCTACAACTTCCCTCTTGTCCTTCCTTGGCATTCATATTCCTGAAAGTGAGTTTGTCTCTCTCAAGTCCCGCAATGCATATGATCTCACTGCTGCCCATCGGATGGGCTACAAGTTGGTTGCTGGGAGAGTCACCAGGACTTTTAAGGGTCAGGAGCCGGATGTCGAAGAAGAGTCTGCTGAAGATGAGGTTAGTGATGAAGACTCCCATCCGGAGCCAATGGATGTTCAGAGAGAAGCTGAAGATGTTCCGGATGCACCAGGTCCGCAGGCTGCCACTCAGGAGATTCGGGAGTTCATGGTCGATCAAATGGCTCAGTTGACATAGCTCTTCACTGCTCACTTTGATCAGCTCAACATTCGGATGGACACACTTGCTAATTCTCAAGCTCACATTCAGCAGCAGCTTGATCACCTCACTACAGAGTTTCATGGATTCCGTCATCCCACTGTTCATGGGAATGACGATGCTTAGCATGTCTAGGATCCATGTGGGGTCATGTAGTTTTTTACTAGTTTGGGTCATGGGTTAGTCAGTTATGTCATTTCTCTATCTCCGTTTTTGCTTTTGCTTGCGTCATGTACTGGATATCTTTGTGAACTGTGTGCAATTTTTGATCAATCAATGCAATCACAGTTACTTACTTACTTTTATTCATTTGTGCATGAGTTATCTTTTTGGATGTTGTCAAAAGGGGGAGAACATCAATTGTAATTTTGTAATTTTTGTCATCATCAAAAAGGGGGAGAATGTTGGGTTACAATGTGTATGATGATGATTGTGCTTAAATAATTTTGACGATTGACATAATTGATGTTGCAAACATGATAAAGACATGATCAAGACATGAAAGATATGATCAAATGAAAAATGATTTTATGACCATCTATGCATTCATGATATCTCACTTAGAGTGTTTTTCATGTAGGTGTGAATGCATACAAGACAAGCAACAACACCCAAGTGCAACAAAACTGGAAATACACATCAAGTGCTCACCTGTCGACAGCCAAGAATCCATGTGTTGACAGATAGACAAGACAGCAACAAACAAGCTTCTGGAAACAAATAAAAAGCAGTAGTTGTCGACAGACAGAGTGCACCTGTCGACAGCACCAGGTCGCCTGTCGACAGCCTAGGATTCCAGTGACCAACATGGTTCTGGAAGCCAGTTTCCAGCAGTACCTGTTGACAGCCATAGTGTACCTGTCGACAACCGCAGGATAAGTCACAACATGTGATCGTCATGTGATCTGTATTAGGGTGTTCCATTCTGACACGACTCTCCAAACTTGAACAGAACTATATATAGATCATATGGAGTTATTTTCGTAGCAAGAAGCCTCCACACCAAAACCCTAAGCAAGGATCAAGAAGAAGGCTTTCTCTGCTCAGCTCTGCTTTAACTCTCCTATTTGTTCCAAAAAGATCCATCGTGTGAGGAGTTAAAGCCGGTTCGTCCTCAAGTCAAGCTTCATCTTCGTCATCTGACCGTCATCAACGTGAAGCTTGAAGTTCTTCTGGACGACCACATCGAGGAGTTCATCTTTGGATTTGATCTTCAACTCTGAACTCTTCTTTCTTTCTACTTTTCATTACTCTGTGTGTGTGGTAGTGGTTTGAGTGTTCCTTGTACTTGACCCACGTGTGTGTGGCTGTTTTGAGTGCGTGTTTGCCTCTGACACCGTGCGTGTGTGTTGTTGGGTTGAACTTGCTTCATAAGCAGTTTTCCGTGTGTGTGTGTGGACGATGGACGTAGGATGCACGAGTTGTGTACTCTGAACCACCTTAAATCATCGTGTCATGTGGTTTGCACGCTCTTACGTTAGATGTATGGTAGGCACGATTATTTGTTCACACGCTTGTTAGACTGCTAATTTCCCAATCATATTCTGCACGCACGTCAAAGCTCAAATTTGATTCACATCTGTTTAAGTTTTCATCAAGTCAGTGTTAACATCGAAAAGGAGGTTAAATTAGTTTTAATAGGTATTAATCTATTCAACCCCCCTTCTAGATTACTGCTTTAGGTGATTCTGCGCACCTTTCAATGGAGTGTTAGGATTAGGCGTGAGCTTTTAATTATATGTTGCAGGTGGATGGATTTCCAGTAGGGTCTGAGTGGGAGCTACAGGAGGGCTATTGCTATTGCGGTGTTGTGCGCGTGGTCGCCATTTTGCTCATGTTGTGGTGTTGCAGTTGGTTGTGGACCCGCTGGCAGAGGTCTTTCCCGTGCATAGGACAATTGCAATCAAGTCTGGTGTGGTGCTCTAGGTCATTATTAGGTTATGCATTTGAGCATGTGTGTTGCTGTGACTGAGAGAGCCTGCGCGCGGGGTGGCGTTCACCAGTGCAAGGTTGTTGACTACGGGTCCAGTGGACAGAGTCCTTGCCTATTGGCTATCTTCCCCCCCCCCCCCCCCCCCCCCCGCCCCCCCATATTGGTGGGTGTGTTGTGGCTGCTTGAGAGTGCTACCTCACTCGTTTACGTGTTGTTGTGTGTTGTGTTCTGCCAAGCCAACAATGTTTTTTAGACTAAGTAGATGTTATGAGTGCCTGTGTCGTGTCACTGGGTGAGTGCTGCGATACTTGTCTGTGTTTGCTTGTCGGCCTTGAGTTGGCTAGTTGTGAGTTCTGGTGAGGTGTTCACAGAGTTCTTCTATGTTGTCCTAGTGGAGGTGAGGTTTCCCCAGAACTACCTTGTGTCGTTTTTGTTTTTGTAGTGTTGCCCTTGAGCTTTGGGATGCATTGTTTGGCTGGATGGGTGTTCTGGTGAGGTTTCCCAGAACGGTGCTTTATTTGTTATGGTGGAGGTTCTTCCTAAACTATCATGTGCTTGCCTTGGTTGTTGTTGTGCTCCCTCTTTCGGTGAGGTCTTGTCATGATTGTTGCGGGTTAGACTGTTTGTGTTGCAGCCTGCTGGTGTGCTCTCGGTTAAGGTGAGGAGACCTTGATCGTGTGTTTGGCTATTGTGTTAGCCAGCATGTCTTGTTGCTCGCTTCCAATTTTCTTTCTTGTGCTAGCGGGACTGTGTGTCCTCGTGGTTTGGTTGTTTCCACTGGTTTTTCCATGCTCGGTGTGCCCCTGTAGATGGTGTTCTGGCGAGCGTCGTGGGTGTCTGGCTGGTTGTGCCTCTTGTGTGAGTGCTAGCCTCGTGCTGTGGTTTTCTCTTTCATGTGCGGAAGAGGCATGTTGCGTGCCTTCTTCCTCTGCTTTTCGTGGGTTACTCGGGGTGGTGGTGCTCTACTATGGCGTTTGGTGCCATGGTGCGCACTATTGCGACCTTTTTGGTGAAGGTCTTTTCCGTTGAGCTGTTTTGGGGTTGATATGGTTGCTCCCCTTGTGTTGTTGTTTCTTTGTGGCACTGTGGGTCAATGGACCTATTTGTACCATCTGTTATCATGTTGATTTTTGTGTTGTCTGACTAGACAATGTGAGACAATGTTCCCCTATTTGTTCGGTGTGAGGTAGCACCGATTCTCTTGCTTGGCCTGCTCGTACAAGCGTTGTTCTGGTGTGTACTTTGATTTGTGCCTCACTTTGTGCCTTAGAGGCTCTTGTCATCGTTCAGTGTGTGGCCCTCTCTATCTGTTGTGGTAGGGGTGGTGCCTTGTGTTTGTGTGCTTCTAAGGGTCAGCATGGTCTGTCGCGCTCTTCAAAGCTCATGGGATTTTGTGTGCGTTTCTCTGGTGGGTCTCTAATAGAGAGTCCTTCTTGTTGACCTAGAGTCGTTGGTGTGGTCATGTGTGCTGCACCTTGGGTGGTTTTGGTGCTTGTGGTATCACAGTGTGCTTATGCCCGTGCAGTCTGGTCTTGAACTTTGGACATTTTTTCGGGCTTCGCTCAGTGTTAGAGGTGTTGAGTTGTTCTGCCTCTGGGACGCGTATGGTGGCCCGCACCTTGTGGCTATACCGTTACCGTGGTGTGGTGGCTACCTTGTTGTTCTTGTAGCCCTGTTGGTGGTACACTCGATCTTGGTTGTGGCCCGCATCTGGATTGTCCTTGCTTGTGCGTGTTTGGTTGTGGTACCCTACGTTGGTTTGAGTCCTTCTCAGGTTGACGTGTTGTTCTCGACCCCTATGATTGCCTTTTTTTCTTGTGGTTGAGTGTTTTCTGTGATTGGCTTGGTGGCACCCACTCTTGGCATTGTGCAAGCGTGGTGGGTGCGATGCCAACCCATCATTACTTTTCCGGCCATGTGTCATGTTGGTGAGCTTAGAAGCCGATAGTAGAGTCTCATGTCTATGTTTGTGGTGGCAGCGAGGCATATTAGTTCGCCAACACCCGACCGTGGGAGTCGCCGACGTCTTGAGTTGCTTAGTTTTGGTCTGACCTCAGACGTCTTTTTGGCTTTTGTCGCTGCATTTTGTGTTTGTGGAGTGAATGGTTTCTAGTTTTTTGTGACTCCATATTTGTCTAGTGTTCTGATCGGACCACAAGGACGATCTGGCTGTGATCGAGTGGTGCCGGTGGATGCCGCTTTGTGTGTTGAGGAGTCCTCCACATACGTGATACATGTTGCCACTTTAGTTCTTATCTTCCTTGCCAGACTCTCACTTGGCTATGTGGCCAACACTAGCTGTTGCTAGTTGCATAAGGCCATTCCTCTGACCTTGTAGTTGGTTCACATGTGTTTTTCTCAAGTTGTTGTCAGTAACTGTGTCCTTTGTTGAGTTTTTTTGGCGATAGAGCGAGTTACTAACTAGTTGGTCTCAACAGTGAAGTCTGTTGATGGCTTCAGCTGCGTGGTTTTCGGCTTGCAGTTCTGGTTCCTTTTAGGTCGGTTTGGTGCATGCAGTGCTTGTGGAGTTGTCGACATCCGATTAGGTGCTTTGCGCCCATTTGGTGTGTGCTACATAGGGCTGCAAATGGAACCCAATATTCTAATATTTCGACCCGATTTTGATAAAAAATATTAGTTTCAGAATTGAAAAATGATACCGATAGCTTATCGGAATCGGTATTAGATATTCCGATGAGTTATCGGAATCGGTATCGGTTATTCTGATAAACTATCCATAAACTCAAAAGGCAAAATCATGGTAAGCACCTTAGCTTATCAGAATTTCGGTTTCGATAATGTTATCGGAACGGAATTAGAATTAATCATTTTGATTTTATCGGAATCGGAACTATATTTCTGTTATCGAAATTGGAATCTGTGTTTCCGGTTCCGAACCCGACCTTGTTGCAGCCTTAGTGCTACATGAGTTGTCAATTATCTAGTTGGACACTCCATGCGTGGCTGTGTCATGGCTGTCGCCACTGGGAAGTTAAGGTGAGACTTAATGGCCTTTTCAAGCTTGTTGTTTTTCCACAACTGGGTTCTGTCCTTAATTTTGAAGATGAAATTTATTTTAAGTTAGTTAGGATGTAACAATCTAGGTTTCTTGGGTCCAATTTTAACTACCTCTGTGTTGGTTTTGGGATTGTGACGGATCTAGGAGTCACGTTCTAAACGCAACGAGATCCATGTTGCCTTCTGGTTGAGAAGGCAACGGTCCTTGTTTCTCATTCTCATTTGCATGTGGATTGTGCGTCATGTGTCAAATTGCATGTATGGGGAGGCGATGTGTCAGGTGTCGCATTCTCCTGGGATCACATACAAGGTGACTCGTGTTCTGGTGGCTGACGACCTATCAGAAAGTCTTGTCGGACTTTTGAGAAGGCGACTAGGTGGTTGTCTTGTTTTGTTTTGTTGAGAACGTGACACCTGACCTGTCACGTTTTGAGATCCGAGGGCTTAAGGCTGGCTGATGCCTCTCTTCTCCCCCTTTTCTCCTGTCTTCCTCCCCTCCGCGGTGGGAGAGCTCCCTCTCCCCTTCTCCAATGTGTTAGGTGCATTTCTGAGGGAAAATGTAGGTGCTTTGTGGCATTGGAGAGGCGTGGAGCGAGGAGGAGGCGGCTATGCCAACGTAAGAACCCCAATGGGTTGACCCTTCGTTTGAAGGTAAGGATCGTTGTGCTCTCCTTCAAGTTGGTGTGGATGGAGCTTGGTTGTGCTTGTTCCTTTTGTGTATTGAGGTTTCTTGCTTGCTTGTGAGGTTTGGTGCATGGTTAGGGCCCTCCTTGTCTCATTCTCCATCTCCTATGTAACACCCCATATAAGAATATGTTAAATGGACTAAATCAGCAAATTACCAATAACTCGAACTAGTCATTTTCAGAGCTCGAGTAGGAAAAGAACTCTGAAGTTAAGCGTGCTCAGTTGAGAGTAGTCACAGGATGGGTGACTTTCCTGAGAAGTCTACCAACTAGTATGGTTGTTAGGCCAGTTTGTTGGTTGAGTCGTTACAAATGGTATCAGAGCACTTGCTCAGCTAGAAGTGCAGGAACTAAGTGCCACATAGGGCAAAGTGATACGCTATGGGAGCCACCTCTTGAGGCCATAATGGTGTAAAATGCTACATAGTGGGAGCCACCTCTTGAGCTTGTGGGGGCCACCTCTAGAATCCTGCCTATCTAAAGTTTGATTGTGTGCTATATGTGAGCAGCGAAGAGGACGTCGTTTATATAAGAGGGGTAGATTGTAACACCCTATATAAGAATATGTTAAATGGACTAAATCAGCAAATTACCAACAACTCGGACTAGTCATCTTCAGAGCTCGAGTAAGAAAAGAACTCTGAAGTTAAGCGTGCTCAGTTGGGAGTAGTCCCAGGATGGGTGACCTTCCTGAGAAGTCTACCAACTAGTATGGTTGTTAAGCCAGTTTGTTGGTTGAGTCGTTACATCCTATATGGTTGGTGGGCAAGGAGAGGTTATGCACGGGGTTTGTGGGGTTCTCTCGGACTGCTTTAGTGTGTTAGTACTTTCCCCTCTTATGTAGGCTTAGTCTGCTTGGGAAACCCTTGGGATGTCCCCCATCTCGAGTTCAATCTTCAGTCTGATATCACGACACATTGGTTGTCGTGATATCAGCTAAAGGAGACATCCCCCTGGTCATATTCTGGTCATGACGGGTTAGCTGTCAGGTTCACCTTGCCCTTCTGTTTCACTATTTCCAGGTTCGACAAGGATGGTTCGTGCCCGAGTGGGTTGAGGTGTGTTTTCTCTGCTAAGTACGTGACTAGTATTCCAGTGGTTGTTTTGACTCTGTGTGGTTTCTTGGGTCCGAACCCTAAGGCAAGGTCTGCCTAGGGTTCAGCCTTTAGATGAGGATCACGACGGGTCGATGCGTTGCGTTCTCATCTGATGGCGAAACGCCCATGGTCGCGACCTGGTTGCGACGGGTCAATGCGTCACGTTCTATCTGTCCATGTTGCAAACCCTTCCTTCCGTGCTATCGAGTTTCCAGTTGTGGCACGTATGCATGTGTTGGCTGAAAACCCTTTCGGGAGTTCCGGAGGGTGTGCCTGTGTGTGCCATGTGCCTGATGGGCTTGTCATAGGTTGCAAGCCAGTTGTGTTGTGTGCTTGTTGGTGTTTGCTCCGCCTGTTCTCTGTTCGCCCAGTACTCTGCACTAGAGGGCTCATCCCGTGTGTTGGGTTGTTGCTGTTTCTCGGGACCCCTGTCCTCGTAAGCCTGTGGAGGGAGTACTCTAGGCTACAAGCATGCTCGAGTTGCTTCCTCTGGGCTGAGGGGAAAACGGTGGTTGGACACCGACACTGAGTTGTTCTTAGAGCTCTTTTGGCTGGTATGGGACACTAAGGTGGTTTTAGAGTTGTTCTTTCTAGAGGGGCCCCAGTCAGTCTAGTTTCTCATTGCCTCGCTCTGCGTCGGTTCTGGAGCCACATAGAGGGGTCAGGCGTGGGGGCATAGTTGGCCAAACTGTGGTTGTGGTTGTGGTGTTGTGTTCTTATGGTGGCTCACTGGCCTCATTCTTTCGGGAAGGTTGGAGGCAGGAACCGGTTGGCGAGTAGTGAGTGGCCTATGGGGACTCCTAACTGCTAGTGGAAATGGTGTGGTTGCTATTGTTGTGACTGTGGTTTCCTCATGGTGTTTCTTGTGTTGGATCATCGCCCTGGCTTTCATGACGGTTGTAGTCGAGCCGTGTCTTGCTCTCGTGGGCATTGTTGGTTTGACACTTAGTCGTGGTGCTCTGTGCTTTCCGTT
Organism: Colocasia esculenta; assembly: GCA_014218235.1. Classification (NCBI taxonomy): domain Eukaryota; kingdom Viridiplantae; phylum Streptophyta; class Magnoliopsida; order Alismatales; family Araceae; genus Colocasia; species Colocasia esculenta. The sequence goes on along the minus strand of CM024764.1, from coordinate 76,164,133 downwards.
AGGCTGTGCTCATGGGCCTATGCTTGTGGCCCTTGTGCTGAGTTGGGCCTCCAACCTCGTTATCATTCTGAGGGCTAGAGCGAGTGTGCCCCATCTCTGGTTGCTATACCGAGAGATGGTGTGGGGTGTTTCCTAACTCAGGGGTGCCTTTGGTGGTTTCTGACTCCAATATTCTCTCGGTGTACCTTGTATGGACTCCGACCTCAGTTTCGTAACCCGTTCCCTGGTGCCCGTTCGTGGTGGTATTTGTGTGTGATTTCTCGACCTCGTAGAGTGCCCGAGATCTAGGTTGTTTCTGTATGTTTCTTCCCCACCTCGTGGAGGTCCAGGTTCGCCGTGCTTGTGGTGAGATGTTGTTCCCACATGGTTGCTTCGTGAGCTCTCTATCTCGGTGGATGTGCCAAGGGTTGCTTCCATATAGTGCCTGACTCTGCTGGTTCTATGGTAGTTATGTGTGACCTGACCCTGGTTGGTGGTCGTGGGCCCGTGGCATTGTTCTGTTTTTGTTGTTTTGTAATAGCTAGTGTAGTCGTCTTTAGTTACTACTTTCTAATTATAGTTGTTTATTACTTTCTGGAGTTTCTGTGTCTTTGGCCAGTAAGAGACTGATAAATCCTACTTGACTTTGTTTGCGAGGCTTATGCTCCTACTTCTTTTAGGTGGAGGTTCATTGTCGCAGGAATTTGGTGTCAGACGATTGAATAGTTAGTTGCACTGTACTTCAAGTAGTGCAAGTGTATGAGCGTGAGTGTTCTTGTACTAATGTGAGTTGAGAAATACGTTTTACAAGTCTTCGAAATATGTTACTTAAGAATTATATTATTATTTTTTGTATTTGTATTTTTATTTGAGACATATTGTATATAAATTTTCTTATTTAATATACAAACATCTTGTTATAGTTATTTAAATTAATTACTTATCTCATTAAATTACTTTTCTAATTCTTTCAGATCTTCTGATTCGTAAATGACGATCAAGATTAGACACTTGGTGAACCTTCCTAACGTCGAATCCTTGAAGTCGTTGCACAGAGCTTCTCACCTAAAATCGTAACGACGTGGAGACTCCTTCGAAGCCTGGTTGGTGAAGTGATGAAGTCACAGAGTGAGACACCTAACGCCGTTTGCCTACCGTAGAAGATGGTCAAAACGACGGTTGCACCATAGCGTCGGGATAATAAAGATCTCAAGATTCCGGAAGAGTCGACGCGACCTGCCAACTTCCATTCCGTGGCCACGGAAGTAGCTACTCGCCTCCACACAAACGAAAAAAAGGAAAAAGAAAAAGCTAGTCACCTCCACACAAGCCATCTGTGTGAAGCCTACGAAACAATGACCAGTACGGGGGCCCATAAGAATAAGAGAAATTTTTGTTACCCCCTTAAAGCCGTCCGATGTCCACACAAAAGTGGAGCCTACAGTTTTTAATGCCCTGAGACCTTAGCGCCTCTTTGGATAGAGTTAAATGTGAGTTAACTCTGAGTTAACTCAGAGTTAACTAGAGTTAACTCAAAAAGTACTTTGGTAGTGGGTTAGAGTTAACTTTTGTGAGTTGGGGTAAAAGTGTGTTAAAAGTGAGTTAACACACCTTTTTGTAACCCACCTCTAGAGGGGGGACAAAGTTAACTCAAGTGAGTTAACCACTTTTTCCTCTCACATCACAAGCATTAAATGCACATTAAATGCACCTTTTCCCATTCCCAAGGTAGGTTAACTCACTTGTTCTTACCAAAGTGTGTTTTACAAAAGTAGGTTAACTCATCATATGATCAAAGTTAACTCTATTATTACCAAAGTAAATAATGAGTTACACATGTGTAACTTTGTACATGGGTTGGAGTTATCTTAACTTCAACCCATTACCAAAGAGGCGCTTAAAGACCGTGGGCCTCGTCCTTCCTTAAAAATAATGGTACGCACATCCAGACATCAGAACCAAAGTTCGTAACCTACACTACACTCACGTGATTTTAGCATAAACCAAGAGGACATGCGGGCGAAGTCTATGCCTCCGAGTCCAAATAAAGTTTCCGGCCCACAACGTCCAGATCCTCGGAACGTACCGTACAGCCCACCTTACGAGGGGAAATCCAGTCAGAAGAAAGAACTATAGAATCACCCTATCCACTTTTATCTCTCACATATAACCATGATGGCCTAGCTCAAAAAGAAGAGCAATCCACCGATCCAGCTACAATCAAACTTGCAGTAACTACTAGACATATCCTCTCCTATGAACGCTCTGAGACCAACGGGAAAATAGAACAGAAGAGAGACGGAGATTCTCCAAGGCGATTCAAGGATGAGTAAGGACTAAGATGGGGTTTTCTTAATAATAAGATATACACACATATACATATATATGTATGTAATATAAGCAGCCACCGAATACATAATATCCGGACTACACGTTCACCTATATTATACAACAAACTTCCTATGAAATGGCAGAGCTTTTCGAACTGACATGGCTGACCTTTAAAATCCTACTGGACCAAGATCCAATCCACAACTTAAACCGAACGGGAGAAAGCCTCCCTGACCTACACCCGCCGACGTCGTTTGGGCATTTGACAACAAGTCGGAAAGCTCGCCACCCCGATTGTAACAAAAAAGCTCCCCTCTCGTTTACGAGGCGACCACGGGAGAAGAAGCCAAAGTTCCAAAAATATGCACACGACTTGGCTTCCGCTTCTTTCCCCACTTCACAAAAAGGAATCGAGATACTGGTTTTGCCAGCGCCGGTTGAACTCCACTAGACTCCCGTACGTCCGGTCGGCCACCCCCACGAACAGTGCCTCCGTGTCCGGACTGAAGGAAATCCCGGCGATCTCACCGAAGAGGTCGATCTCCTGGGCCTTGCCGTAGTCGAACTTGGTGTCGAAGACATGGACAAAGTCCGCCGGCTCCGCCATGGCCATGAACCGCCCATCTGAGGTGAACTTGATCCCCCGGATGGCTCCCATCTTACCCTTCAGAACGGCGAAGGATTGGGACAGATTCCTCACATCCCACAGCCTGCAGGTTGTGTCCTGGTTCCCCGTGGCCAGGACATGGCCATCCGGGTGCCATGCCGATGCAAAGGAGTAGTCCAAGTGCCCCTTCAGGTTCTGGATGACCTGTAAAATCATTAACAGACCAACATGAAAAATGCATCCAAGACATACATACAACACATCAGATTCGTCAACCAAACTACAAAGGATTACCAGCACTAACCTTCCCGGACTGAAGGTCCGCGATCGGACAGTCTACGGTGTCTCCAACAACAGCAAGTAATTTTCCATCCGGGCTAACTGATGTGTTCTGCAAGAGCGCCACAGTCACAAGGCCACACAAGCAACAACACTGAAAAAAGAAGGTAATTTTGGAGGATAGTTATGGAGCTTACATTTACAGACCAAGGGAAGGATAACCTTGTCAACATGGCAAAGTTCTCAACGTCAAAAATCCTCACGTAGCAGTCGTTGTTAGCTGTCATCAAACGGATTGAACCACTACAGAAGGATCGGTTAGATTTCAGCTTAGTAGAGCCTGCCAAATTCTTCAAAGCTCAAGGCCGTGCGGTTTTTCTTCTTACTTTGAACTGTTGTAGATGTCGACCGCATTAGTTATTGCATTCTCGTCGCTAGAGATTTTCGTGGAAAATGTCACTCCAGGACGATCCACGTGCTGGCCAGATGAGGCACCCATTAGAAACCTTGACACGCTCACATGTCAAAATGTAAGTGCTTAAAGAGAACGCAGGGAATTGATACATTTACCTTACAAATAAGTTCTCCCTGAAAACCACCTGCCACCATTAACTTATCTTTCACAAACATGGTGCTGATCTGCACTCTTGAAAGGGGTTGAGCGATAGATCCTCGTCCTTTCTGCAGAAAAGGTAAAAACCAGTTACCATTAGAAGACTGCGTGTACTCGTAAAGATGGGCACCCCATGAACCAAACTAGGGACTCACCAAAGTGGGTGTTATCTGCCCAGCGACATTAAGCACTTCCTTCCCTCTTCTAAGCAATGATGACCAGTGCATAATTGAGTAGTTCTGCATCAGATAGACATCATGCTTCGATGTCGCCCATATCAAATTTCTCAGCTGCCAATTTGCGAAGCAATATGTCACGATCAAACGAAAGCAAAAGCCTCAGAGATAATATCAAAACATTTCTCACAAATATAGCGGTCAAAAGTAATAAGATATTTTCCATCATGATGCACTGCCAATTCATTTGTATTCATGTAAGCTTGGAGAGACCCATTCATCTATCTCAAGATTAAGTGAACATGCATTCATCCCTTCTTGAGAAGAGTTGCAACTTCAATTAACGGTTCATATGGTAAATTTCTTTCCCAATCTGATTACTTCAATCATACTTACTACTTAAGCCTTTGTGAGTATAGGATAATATCAATGGGAAGTCAACTTGGAAGTTTAACCACACAGGCTAGACTGACCTAACCAACTTCCACGTCTCACTGCTTACAGGACTATTCTTATTGACAATTAGGCTGTAACATGCAGAGACAAGACCTTAATCCTCCATGATACATCGCTCCCACCCCTAACTCTCTTCACTATCGAAGATGTAATGGATCCTCATCAATGCCAATCCATAGGTTGCTTGTTTTCAGTGCATAAATACAAGTACAAAAGTTCAAGATGATCTTAGACACCTAATAGTCAGTATATACTTGACAGTCTGTATCGAAGGACATATTTGAAAAGGTAACAAAAATACAAAGAATCAGGGATGTAAGATAAAGAGAAACTGGTGCTGTGAAACAAAACAAAACAAAAATAAAAATTCATGGAATCCGTTCCTTGGGCCACAAAGATGGATATCCCACCAGCAAGCATGATGACGGCCAGCAACTCTGTGTGTTATACATCTCAAGGCAAAATAAACAAAGGTACATGTTGTTGACAGGGCCCAGTGAGGATAGATTGTAATTTCCCAAAAATGGGAATGCTCGACCACAAGATCTTACAGTAAAATGTAGTTGAACATAATAGGTAAGTTTTCAAAACTGTAGTAATCTCTCCAATGATGGTCCACATGCTTGTTTCAACCAAACAAATGACAACCTAAAACAAAACAGTGAAATTCTTTAAGGTCTTTAGCTCTTTTACATGTTGACATATGTCAACCCTACACATCCCCAACGTGAAAGCATTGAAGTTGGTCACCATATAAGTGTATTTTGAATGAAGGTAGTGTGGATATCACCAAAACGTCAACTTAAAAGAATTCAAATTGACCAGAGGCCAGTGTGTTCAATTAATAATCCCCAAAAAAAGAAAAAGAAAAGACAACCTGCTCCTGGAACCACCACGTCACTACGTTGTCCGAATAAGGAGCATGCCTTGTGCAAGCAAAGACCAGTATTTCATTGTGTTGATAAATACATTATGCTTTACAATGTCCAAAATCCATCGATGATGTCTTTGGGATGCTTCATAAGTTCCAAAGTTCAAGTGTACCACATTTGCTCGTGTGTTTATTATTATTATATCCAAAGTCCATGCACAACCTACCTAAGGAGCAAATCTTGATTGTTTATCCACCATCACAGACAGACAGACGGACATTCCTAAGAAGAAAATCCTGATTGGTATCAGCCATCACAGGCAGAAGTGCACACACACACGAGGCAGACAGAGAGGGAGGTAGGTTTTGAACACTATGGGATGGTATTGCAATGTTACTGATACATCCATCCAGAGTCCCTCAAAGAGAAGGTCAGAATCTCATAACTATATTAGAGATTTGACTCTCTCATTTTAACTGACCCAAAACTCAAAGTTGAAAAACTGCTGATTCAACCAAGTCATGAACCAATATATGCGAAAAGTGATCTCTACCATCACAAAAGAAAAGTCCAGTAACAAAAGATGGGACTCAAAATTATGGTGCGATCATATCCAGATGAGTGATATATTTCATGATGACATCAATATGAATGCTCAGTATAGTGCCTTTTGCTATTAGTAAATTCCTCAAGTCTCTATAAGACAAATCAACTGATTTACACACAACGCGCTACATAACCATTTTTCATGGAACATGTTGAGGGGGTGATGAAAATCATCAGATGATAATGTTGTATCAAATATGTATAGAAATGCAGCAAAGAAACTGTCACAATTGTAATGTTGAAAACCATAAATGACAAGATCAATCATTAAAACCAACAAGGATTAAAAAGGTAGAAGTATTATAGGATGTCAACTGGTGGTAGAATGGCATACATGGAAAATAGTAAAGGTAAACGGAGATCAAAACAGATTAATCAATTAATCTACAAATTCCACACGCTTACACCATGCATCTATGTCAAGTTGGACAAAAAGTTTAAATGAATTAATTGCTGAGTGACATAGAGAGGAATTCAAGGTGAGGGGGTAGGATGACAAACAGAAAACTTACAGAAACCCCACTAAGGCAACTATTTAACATAAATAAAAACAAACTACAGCATCAAGTTTCACAGACTAGCATACAGATGTTAGCAAACTTTAGCAGAGAGTATGATGACAGAGGCACTGGAAATGATAATGATATTATATATATGCATCCAGAAACTGTAAGCAACAAAATCCACCACTGCTACAATGATGCTAACTAAGACCATTGTGTCTAGCAGGCTCATGTTTTGGTCAGCCTCCTCATGTCCCAGAAAGACCAACAAATGTTTCGGAACGTGATTTTCATAGAAACGCCTGTTAACACAAAGACAACCCATCGTACCATATAGAAAGGTCCCCTTCACGCCTTCGCTGCTCAAGAAAGCACTTCCACCTGCTTTTAAAGTTGTCACAACAAATTATATTGCAGTCCTCTCCTAAATATCACAGATGAGGTATCAAAATAAAATATCAAATGGTTAGCAGTTAAAATAAACTTGTGAACTCCAACGGTCCAACCTCTCAAAATTGACCACCACTTAGCACAGAATAATTATTAAGGCACTCAAGAGAGGAAATCTCTATGATCCGCAAAAATAAATGAGGATGAGATACGAGAAAGAAAGGCTTGAACCAACGAGTGAGAATAATCCACAATCCACATGTATGCTGCTCACAGAGCTCCACAAACAGCACCACGTATGACCAGAAATTTATGCAAATGCATGTGCAAATGTTTATGGGAGCAGAGACAACAAACTAAAGATGTTTAGGCAAACAGAGGAGAAAACTAAAATAATCACACGGAAAAGTCAAATGAAAACTTCAGAAGACAGAAATATGTGAATGTTACTCTCATCATACCACAACCAAGAAACTTAAAAGCTGAAATCCCACAAAAGCACTGAAAACTTCAAACCACACCATGCCATTTATAGACACAATTACAAATTAAAAAAAAAGCTCCTCAGGTACTATGTTAAAATAATCCCTTACCTTATCTAAAACCATAATGAAAATATGCATCATACTTGGTGTAGATGTTTCATTTTGTGCACAAGGCTATATTGGACTATTTTCCAAATGATATTAAGTATATAAAGATGAGGACCTGCAAAATTGTGAAACTAGATATAAAGGTAATGTGTAAACTGAAATCCTACAGAAGTTAGAATAAAAAACCAGAAACTATCCTTCTCCCAACCCTAGTAAAGACAAGGAAGTACCTCCCTGGGAGATCTCCTTTCATTCCTCTTTTAGGGTCTTTAATATCAAGCATATGGAAATGAAGAGATATTTATTTTCCCAATAGCTGCACTGAAGACTAGTTTCACCACAAAAGGTAGAAAATAAAATGTATTCACATAACTATATCATAATTAAAAATATAACTAATTTTCAATGTAACCCTTATAGATGCATATCAAATTAAAATTTCACCTTGATATTGGTTGATCAGAAGCATATGTTATGGAGATACTAGTAAGACTTACCGGAGGGTTAAAGAGTGGTAAGCAAAACAATTCAAGAGAGTGACAAAGAGTCTAGCCTTGATGATGTCCAGATAACTTTAATAATAACATTATGGTGCTTTAATTGGAATCACAATGAAACAATGGTGAAGCGGTGAAATGTCTGTATGGTGCTATTTAACTATCCACGAGCTACACATGAAATGGATTATAGAAGCTAGGATTAAAATGCCCTTAACCATGTTTTCTTAATCCAGTGGATTCTCACGTTCTTCTAACTGCTTTTCCTACATAGTGAGGGGTAATTTAATGAGAAACAGATAAAGAAAGGAAACTGAACTATCTGTACCTGAAAATGCACAATTGTTGACTTCACAATCCTTGTATTGAACTTGAAATTGTAGAAGGTGCTATTCCTCTCTACTTGCTTGCACTCCTGCAAAATAATCTTCCTAATTGCAACTTCACAATAGACATACAAATGATAACAAAACAGTAGACGACAAAATTAGTATTAATAAGCACAGCATAAAACCAATGTGGTGACCCATTACCATTACCATGGAGGATTTAAAGCAACTATATCTTCACGAGGCAATGCTACATCAAGGAACAAAGGCATGCAAGGAAACGATCATTTAAGAAAAGAAATAACTTTAAAAGCCCTTTTTTCTTGCTTGAAAATAAAGGCCCTTCATGAGACGGATGTCACCTAGACCTGGAAAAAACGGACATGAAATCTGACCATGGGAAATGGAAAATCAATGACTTTCCGCTACTGAGAGTAAGAAACCCAGAAAAATGGCAGTTCACCGCCCACATACATGATAACTCGAAGAGAGAGTCGATGAGGCCATGGACAGCTGTGGACATTATACTTCTAAGAAGTATTAGACACGAAGAAAGAAAGATGCCTCAAAAAATAATGACAACCATGAAATCATCTCACCCAAAACCTCCTATGAAAAGGGTGTAGCAAGAAAGCCAACACGAACGCACACAAGAAGCTTAGCAATCTACCTTCTCCAGCTCTGCACGAGAGTGCTCGAGGCTCTGGTAATTCCTGTACTGTTTCAGCCTGGTCTCGCGGTACATGTCCCTCGTGTAGTTCAACCTTTCCCAAGGAATCCCCTGGATATCTTTCCCGTTACGAAATTCCAAAGCCGAAGTATCTGCTTTCGGCTTGGTCTGAAGGGATCAAAGAACAAATTATAGTGAAACACCGAAGCAGATGCGACACTCCCCGGATTGGGGAACAACAATTTTGGAAGATAAAGAGGCTGCAGAGAGGAAAACATACCACATCATCATCGCCGTACTCGTAATCGTAGCGAGGGTCATCCTCGAACGGGTTGTCGTCTTCAAAATCGACCATATCGAAGAAGCCGTCAGCCACATATTCCATCTCGTAGTTCTGGTAATGCGCCATGTTGAATACGCAGAGTCTATCATTATAATAAGGGAAAAAGAAGCAAGGATCAGCCAAAAAAAACAAAACGAAGAAGAGTTATATATAACTAATAACGGACACCGGTAGGGACACGAGATTAGAAAGAAAAAAGTAATGGAATCTGCCCCACGATTTTCAGACTAGAATAACTGGAAACTCATCACTCTCTCTCATTCCCCATGACCAGACAACGAAAGTAACAGACCCCTTGGAAATCATGGCAAGATTGAAAAAATGGTGGAGATCGGTTCACGCAAAGGAATTACAGGGTAAACTACAAAACGGAGAAATCTCAACAACGGGCTCCTTAGCAATCGGTCGAAGTGGGGCCTAGGAAGCAGCTTCTGCAATTATACGGGCAAAAGAGATCAAACAGCCACAAAATCCAAACAGAGAAACCTCAAACAGGACCATAAAACTAGAGATCGAGTAAAAGCTAAAGAAATCAAACAACACAAGCACAGGGGAAAGCAACAACGAGTAGCAAAGACGGGAACGACAACGACGAGATGCCAACATTGAAACTCATGCAACCAGGAGGTGACGACTGAAGACCACCAGCCAAGAACCTTGATCGCTCAGACAGACGACAGAACAAAGTAAAGCATCACAACAAAGATTTCGACTACATGTGTGCAGGAGCATGCAATAGTAAAAGCACAAAGAGAACAGACCTGCTTCGCAGCAAATACCGCCTGATGAACAGATCAAGCAAGGAACGGGTAACGGGATCACAGTAGACGCCGACACCACCGGAGAGGAGGCGGAATAGAGGACACAGGGAGAGCTAAGACGACAGATAAGAACACCCGAGAGCGGAAATGGAAAGGAAGGATACCACCCAGAGCAGCAATGACCGACCGCTGGACCGTCCGCATTTATAGAAGTCTGGTCTGCCCTCCCGCCGCGGGACCCACGAGAAAAACAGTCTAGTTGTGACTTTGTAGGCTTTTTTTTTTTTTTTGGTAAAAAGAAAATTTCGCCGGGTGTGATTTTGTGTGCTCAGAGACTGTATCAGAATTTGCAGCTCTTATTTTTTATGTACATGTATTGTTCTTATCTCACTTGATTGAAAAAATTTCGAATTTACACATCTCGAGAATTACATGTAAATCAGGTAAGTCTCCCTCAAGAATCGAATTCAGGACCTCCTACTTTTAAGCAAGAGTTTTAACCGATCGACTCAATCGGGGTCCTCGTAACTTTGTAGGTTGCGTTCCACTTTTAGGCCCACTTTGTTAAGTAACTTTTTATTATTTATTTAAGAATTTTTTAATTCAATTTTTATGTCATTTTATTTTGGGTAAAAAAAGATCTCATAGGTAAAAACTGATTAAGCTACCAAAGTTTTTTTATTTAGATAGGTTAACCATCTTTTTATCTCGTCTAACCCAATTTCTATCAAACCACTCCAAGTCTACTTTGAAATAAGATTAAGTAAATTTTTGTGTCATTTTATTTTGGATAAAAAAAATTCTTTTGAGTAAAAAATTGGTTAAACTACTCAAATTTTTTAACTCGAATTTTTTTACCCCCTTTAACTCAATTTCTACCCAACTCTCTCTATTAGTAAAACTTTGTTCTCAAAACATATTTCTAAAAAAAATGGTCTTTTTGCCCCGTAAATCTAGCCTTCACCCACGACCAAAATTGGTACCGCCTTTGCTTAGCAAGTAATGGTCGTTCTGCGAGCAACACCTCTGGACGGAACGCAATGGTATTACAGTTAGCGCGTAAGGAAAAGATTTGGCTGTGATTAGACTGTTTTTTGGGCCGTTGGTCCAGCAATCGGACGGTTGACGCGAAACCCCTACCGGGATACTTAAGTGAACCTTCCCTGAGACTCACACTGAAACGGCGCTAAGCGACAAATCGACGATTTCAGAAGAGGAGCCTTCCAGCTGGTGACCCCTCACGACCGCCAGTTACTGGAAGGTGCCGTGGGCCTTCATACTAACGTCGTTGAGAACCGCCTGGAAAAGTATACAGTTGGGTTTGGTAGGTGATTACCCTTACCAGAGAAGGGATTGGGCGGTGGCTTGTGGGACCTAGCCATTCTTGAGGCAACAAGTGTGGCCGAATCATTAACTTTGTTGTTAATATGCAAGGCAGGCGGCCCATTGGGTTATAAATTGGAGAAAATAAGATTTTAAACTATTTCTTGACTCCCAACCCTCCTGTCATCACTTCACTAAGTTAGTTTACAGATAAACAGCTACAAGTAGCTACAACAAAAGAAGGAATGGAGACAGACAGACATTCCCCAGTAAGACCCTCAATGAAAGCATGGTTAACCGTTAGGTGTGCAGGTTGAGTAACAGCTCTAAGTGCAAAAAATGCATTGACAAAAGAGCACATAGACAATAGCCTCCTATAGTCCTCAACAATAGCACAGCATTGCCATATTGGAGCTTTCTTGTCACTTATGGTATTGATCACATTAATAGCATCACTGAGTATAGTGGAACGCTTATCCTGAATAGCCCAACTGATTTCATGAAATGGCTTCAACTTTAGCGGGATAAGATATCATCAACATCATCAAAGTCTTATCCCATTATTTGGAGTCGGTTTAGCAAGACAAGACGAGGCTCTGAAAATTGAGGAACCATCAAATGGTAAGAGAATGGTTGCACTGGAAGTCTTACCATCCTTGAAGATTGTATCATCCATTACCAAAGAGAAATGCGGAGGACACATAATTTGAGATATAGACTTTAGCTTTATAGAATTGCACTTAGCTTCCTCAAGAGCTGGCCACATGGAGATGTCATGGTGTACCTTAGAAATAATGTGAGCTGATATAGGGTGTTTATTTTCAAAAACTTTGAGGCATCTAGCCTTCTAGAGATTCCATATAACTGCACTTGCATATCTAAGGAAACTGAACCTTCTTTATGCTCAACATAAGGACTGTCAGTCTAAGATTGGATCCTATCTTTCCAAGGGCCAATGAATCCCAGTTACCCCATACTTGACATTACAAGAAAACCATACTGCTCTAGCAAAGTTGCATTCAAATAAATATGATGAACAATTTTATCTTTTTATGGCAGATTGGACATGTGGTGTCTATAGCTGAAGCAATTCTAGCTAACCTAGAGAAAGTAGGAAGAGCATTAGATATGGCTTTCCAGAGAAATACAATTTGATTAGGAAGGACCTATTTTTGTAAATTAGGTAACCATGTTGTCCTACAGACCAGATGGGCCAAGGAGCAATTTGCAATGTCTTGGTGGTCATAAAGAAATCTATAAGGTGACTTAACTGTAAGCCTGCCATCTTGAGTATGCATCCAGATGAGAGTGTCTTGATTAAATGAGGGGACTTGAGGAAGTCTAATATTATAGATGATCTCAGCAATGGTTGGTCCACAAAAATCATGCATAAGTTCTGACGTCCACTGGCTCTCACAAATCAGCTCCACAACTTTCTTATGGAGGGGACCCCTGTAGGTGCTGACTGGCTTGAGAAGATCCAGCTTGCCACGGATCCACCTATCTAGGCATATATCAATGCTGAAACTATTCTTGACCACCCATATACAACCTCTCTTCAAAAATTCTCTAATTGCCAACATGTCATACCAAGCTTGGGAAGAATTATCAGTATCCTTGAGTTGCCAAAAGGATCGAGATTTCTAATATTTAGCTCTGAGAAGAGAACCCCACAAACTGGAGGAATTAGTTAAAAATCTCCCTACCAACTTCATGAGGGCAGCTTTATTAAGGAGATGAAGGTCTCTAAAGCCCAGACCACCATCAGTATTTGGTTTCTACATTTTATACCAAGCCACTAAAGGATTTTAGAGGACCCATTCTATTACCCCACTGAAAGCATGATATCAAGCTAGATTATGTATGATACTTTTGGGGATAAGCACAATGTTCATCACATGGATAGGAAGAGCATTAAGTGTAGACTTAATAAGAACAGCCTTGCCTATAGCAGTAAGGGTGTTGCCTTTCCACATACATAATTTGGCTTTACACTTTTTTTCCAAAAATTTTAATTGTCAGTCTTGTTCTTGCCTAGTAAGAGAGGAGTCCTTAGATAATAAGCATGCATAGATAAGTCTGAAAAAAATAAGATTCTCTTCAAATGCATTTGAAGTGAAACTGCAACATTGGGGGTGAAAATAATGCCAGATTTAAGGAAGTTAATGTCCTGCCCAGACCATTCTGCAAAATTTAGCATTAAATTCATTGCGGCATTAAGTTCTTGATCTTCAGCTCTACCAAATAGGAATATGTCATCAGCATACAAGACATGTGTGATTGTTGGAGCCGAGCAATTTATCTTGAAATCCTTAATAATGACCATATCCCTCTCCTTCTCAATCAAACAAGAAAGAGGGTCAGTGCATAAGATGAAGAGAAATGCTTTGTACACGTTCATACGGTCAAATACGCCAACGTGGAAGGACCGAGTTCGTTCCCATTCGCCCACGTTGTGCCCACGTTGTGAAGCTGCCATCTCACCTTTAGCCTCCATGTCAACATCCATTAAAAGCGCGTCACTTCTCGTTGTGTTATCCCGAGGTTCTCATGATGACACCGCCGGCCTCACGAAACCGCGATTTCGCTTCTGAAATTTTTAATCCCATCTTTGCCCTTCCCGCCCCCTTGTCCACACTAATCTGACAGGAAGAGCCCACGATTCCCTCACCGCAAAAAATTTGCAGGTGACCATCTTGCTCGTGCTGTCTTGCCCCGGCGGTGCTCTCTGCAATTCCAGCATCTTCTTCCTTCTTCATCATGTTGTCTTGCTCATCCATGGCGCCTAAGAAGAGTCTGCTAGAGCGATTCCATCGCCGCATTACTGAGTATACAGAAGAGACCGTGGAGGAGCAACCGACGACGCTCCACCTGGAAGCAGACCTGCAAAATCCTTCATCTCCAGCACCAGAAGTACCAAAAGACAAAGGACCTAGGGGGGCATCCCAAGTGAGAGGTATGTTTCGTAGTCTTGTAATGTGTTTTCTAGTGACAAATAGATCTGTTAGGGTGACAAATATGACCTTTTCTGATGACAAATACCTTTTTTTAGTGACAAACAGAAATTTTTCTAGTGACAAATAGGAGTAATGCCTTACCAGTGATAAATAGGACCTTATTGATGAGAAATAGTCATTTGTAGTGATAAATATAAACTCTCCCAGTGACAAATGTAAATCAGCTGATCCAGTGATAAATAGGACCTTATTGAGTCATAAATATAAACTCTCCCAGTGACAAATATCTGCTGATCCAGTGATAAATAGCTTCTTATCAGTGATAAATAGGGAATTCCCAGTGACAAATACCCATTTGTAGTGACAAATAGAAACTCTGCCAGTCACAATTAGAAATCTGATGATCTATTGACAAATACCTCCTTCTCAGTGATAAACAAGGACCTTTCCAGTGACAAATAGCCTTTTATAGTGATAATTACCACTATTCTATTCAAGTGACAATTACAATTCTTCTATGCAAGTGACAAATAGATGAACATCAGTTATGCATAGGGCCTTGTAGATGACAATTAGCCATTTGTAGTGAGAAATTACAACCTCTGCTAGTGACAAATACAAGTAAAGAATCCAGTGACAAATACCTCTTTGTTAGTGATAAATAGGTCATTCCCAGTGACAAATACCCATTTGTAGTGACAAATAGAAACTCTGCCAGTCACAATTAGAAATCTGATGATCCAGTGACAAATACCTCATTGTTAGTGATAAACAAGGCCCTTTCCAGTGACAATAACCTTTTATAGTGATAATTACCACTATTCTATTCAAGTGACAATTACAATTCTTCTATGCAAGTGACAAATAGATGAACACCAGTTATGCATAGGGCCTTGTAGATGACAATTAGCCATTTGTAGTGAGAAATCACAACCTCTGTTAGTGACAAATACAAGTAAAGAATCCAGTGACAAATACCTCTTTGTTAGTGATAAATAGGCCATTCCCAGTGATAAATACCCATTTGTAGTGACAAATAGAAACTCTGCCAGTCACAATTAGAAATCTGATGATCCAGTGACAAATACCTCCTTGTTAGTGATAAACAAGGCCCTTTCCAGTGACAAATAGCCTTTTATAGTGATAATTACCACTATTCTATTCAAGTGACAATTACAATTCTTCTATGCAAGTGACAAATAGATGAACACCAGTTATGCATAGGGCCTTGTAGATGACAATTAGCCATTTGTAGTGAGAAATCACAACCTCTGCTAGTGACAAATACAAGTAAAGAATCTAGTGACAAATACCTCTTTGTTAGTGATAAATAGGCCATTCCCAGTGACAAATACCCATTTGTAGTGACAAATAGAAACTCTGCCAGTCACAATTAGAAATCTGATGATCCGGTGATAAATACCTCCTTGTTAGTGATAAACAAGGCCCTTTCCAGTGACAAATAGTCTTTTGTAGTGATAATTACCATTCTTCTATTCAAGTGACAATTACAATTCTTCTATGCAAGTGACAAATAGATGAACATCAGTTATACATAGGGCCTTGTAGATGACAATTAGCAATTTGTAGTGAGAAATCACAACCTCTGCTAGTGACAAATACAAGTAAAGAATCCAGTGACAAATACCTCTTTGTTAGTGATAAATAGGCCATTCCTAGTGACAAATACCCATTTGTAGTGACAAATAGAAACTCTGCCAGTCACAATTAGAAATCTAATGATCCAATGACAAATACCTCCTTGTTAGTGATAAACAAGGCCCTTTCCAGTGACAAATAGCCTTTTATAGTGATAATTACCACTATTCTATTCAAGTGACAATTACAATTCTTCTATGCAAGTGACAAATAGATGAACACCAGTTATGCATAGGGCCTTGTAGATGACAATTAGCCATTTGTAGTGAGAAATCACAACCTCTGCTAGTGACAAATACAAGTAAAGAATCCAGTGACAAATACCTCTTTGTTAGTGATAAATAGGCCATTCCCAGTGACAAATACCCATTTGTAGTGACAAATAGAAACTCTGCCAGTCACAATTAGAAATCTGATGATCCAGTGACAAATACCTCCTTGTTAGTGATAAACAAGGCCCTTTCCAGTGACAAATAGCCTTTTATAGTGATAATTACCACTATTCTATTCAAGTGACAATTACAATTCTTCTATGCAAGTGACAAATAGATGAACACCAGTTATACATAGGGCCTTGTAGATGACAATTAGCCATTTGTAGTGAGAAATCACAACCTCTGCTAGTGACAAATACAAGTAAAGAATCCAGTGACAAATACCTCTTTGTTAGTGATAAATAGGCCATTCCCAGTGACAAATACCCATTTGTAGTGACAAATAGAAACTCTGCCAGTCACAATTAGAAATCTGATGATCCGGTGACAAATACCTCCTTGTTAGTGATAAACAAGGCCCTTTCCAGTGACAAATAGCCTTTTGTAGTGATAATTACCATTCTTCTATTCAAGTGACAATTACAATTCTTCTATGCAAGTGACAAATAGATGAACACCAGTTATACATAGTTTTGTTCTCTCATTCTTTTGTTGTGTCATTCTACTGTTGACAAATGGTTTGCAGTGAGAAATAATTTATTGTTGTCTCCTTATTCTGTTTTGATATTTCTATTTCATTGTAGCTAATCCTCCAATCATGAAAGCCCGCTCTTCAATGGACATTTATATAAAGGATAGAGATAAAATGGCATTCCGGGAATGCCATAAAATTATAATGAGGAGCACCCCATATTCTTCTTATGTGGACAATACTTCTGGTTGCTCCTTTAGCATGAGGATGTTAGAGGACATAATCAGCACCCATGTTGGTGGGAACATCTTCTTGCTAGGGAAGAAGGAGGTCTTGTTTACCGTTGAAGATGTGGGCATTATCTTGGGATTGCCCAGCTGTGGACATCCCGTCCGCCATTATGGAAGCACGAAGAAAATGTCCAAGCTCCATGAGCGGTTTGGGATGGCCACAAAATTTGATCGGAAGAAGGTGCATTCGCTCATCCAGGAAATAGTAAAATCAGATGATGAAGCAGATGTACAGGACATAGTAAGGCTGTGGATTGTGCTCCTTCTATGCACCTTTCTTGCTCCGCGATCAGCGCATTCTTGTCCACAGCAGATGCTCTCCTGCTTGGATGACATACCAAGAATAAGAGAGTATAATTGGGCAGCCGCAGTGCAGGAAGTAACACTGCATAATTTTGATAATTTAGTTACATTTGTAAATAATCAAAGGAGTGGGGCAACTTGCCCCGCAAAGAGACGAAGTGGGAATCAATCCCAAGCTCATTATTTCATCTATGGTTGTGCTGCCTCCCTTGCTGTAAGTACCGTTAACAATCTCTATGTATACATATCATCTATACTAGTTTGGGTTTTGGGTTTAAGTAGTTATGTTTCATATTACAGGTTTGGTTTCTTGAGCACACGAGGGTGAGGCAGCCAATGAATCGGACGGCATATCCCCGCCTCTTCAGGTGGGGAACAATCGCCGGGAAAACATCAACATTTCCTACAGCATCCCTCACCGGCCAACAGGTTTTTGGACTCCCTTTCACAAATGAAATTATTATTGAGTAATGAACTGTGTAATTTGATGTTTATTGCTATCTGATTTGCTTTTGCAGGTTATTAAAAATTTGACGGTTGAGAGAGATGAAATGGACAATGCTTCCCTCCCAGAGGACACCACCACGGTTCGTCCAGCTGCTTCCCTCACTCTTCTACATGAAATTGCAGCATCAATAAAGTCTCAAGAATTAAAATTTGATCAGTTTAACACTCACCTCAATGATTAAAAGAGACAAATTGAGGAAATCATGCATTACATTCATAGAAGGGATGATCCGGTAAGTCGTGAAGAAGGGGCAGCTGGGCCAACCTCTACATTTTCTGAACATGTCCATGCCCAGCCTCCAATGATGCATGACGATCCGGTGACCCAACAAGAATGGGCAGCTTGGCCCCCTACATATTCTCAACACATTCCCGATCTTCCCGATGTCCAGCCTCCAATGACGAATGACGAGCATGCTCCAGCAATTGGTCATTTTGAGGAGAATATAACAACTGTTGTTGATCCCGAACATCCTACCTCAATGGTTCGGGCCATCAAGGAGCGTGAGGACCGGCGTCCTGGCGTATATGATCAATCCCCTTATGTACGGGAGGAGAAACCCACAACAATTCCTGCTAAAGAAAAAGCAGTGGTAAGTCTCTAATCTATTATGTTACTGCATTACCTAAAAATGGCATTGATCTGAAATGTCAACACAATACATAGGCAACAGAGGAGCCAGCCACTATACAGTGGGTGTGCAGGGGGCAGTTGAAGGGGAAGCACAATGCCATTGTCGAAAGCTTCCTTCAAACGTGTGGAAGTGTCGGCAGTGAACCTAAGTAAGTTGATTGAATTTGTATGATTTCATATTTATTTCTGATTTAACTTATTTGCATGTTTTCAACCTCTATAGTTATGAAATTTTTGGTTTCGCAAATGGCCTGGTCATCCGGAAGTCACACATTCTAAACCTCCTTACCGGAGGCATGACAGAGGACACGGTATGTGTTTCACTTATGTTGTTATAGATAAAGTCCTTTAAAGGCAGGTTCATTGTACTGAGTATGGACATATTGCAGGTTATTGATGGATTAATTTCCCTACTTAAAATGAAGACTGGAAATACATTCCACAAGTGGGTTTGTTTTCCAACTATTGTGGTAAATCATATCCACGGAATGTCATGCTCAACGGAAGAGAAGGCAGCAAAGTTGTTGGAATGCGCCTACGAGAACAAGGATTTGGAAACCCTCCAACAAAACAAGTGGCTATTCTTCGTGTTACACTCACGAAATCACTGGCATTTATTTGCAGTGGACACGGAGAATCAACTATTGGTATCATACAATTCTTTGAAAAGTGGGGCTTTCCACAAGGCATCTGCAAGAAAATGGGTAAGTTTGTAAATCAATTGCTTTCAATGTAAATACTGTCCAATTATTTGTTTATTTTTTTTGTAGGCCACAACTGTAAGGAGCATGTTGAAAGAGTACAGGGCATTTCCTGATGATGCTAAATGGGAACTTCAGTTTGACAGTACATGTCCTCAACAAGCATCTGGAAGCCTGAATTGCGCGATTTATGTGGTGAAATACATAGAAGCCTTGATTAGGATGAAATTTCCTGGATGGACCTTTGATGAGGATGATTGTAATCTATTCAGGGCCAGATTTGCAGCAATGTTGTTACAAGTAAAGAATCGGTCTTAGAAAGTGTACATTTTTCCTGTTATGTGATGGAAAGCATTTGTTAAGGAGAAATGTTTGTAAACTACATGTAATGTACAGTTTAATGTTTCAATGTTTGACTGGTGTACTTATCAAACGAAAGTACGTGTACAGTGTAAACTCTTGTAAAGTCTTGTTCATTTTAATAGCTAATGATCAGTAGTCTTCATGTATTTGTCACTGAGCTTCATCTATTTGTCACTGGAGTTGTGTCTTTGTCACAGAAGAATGTATGTATTTGTCAATGGAATCTTTTAGTTGTCACTGAAAGGGACCTATTTGTCACTGGAATGTTTCAGTTGTCACTGAAAGAGACCTATTTGTCACGGGTCTGTATGTATTTGTCACTGGGAATCTTGCATTTGTCACTGGGAAGGGCCTATTTGTCACTGGAATCTCCTATTTGTCACTGGGAGGGGCCTATTTGTCACTGGTTTTGTTCTATTTGTCACTAGTTTTCTTCCATTTGTCACATAGAGTTCATACCTATTTGTCACTGGGAGGGGCCTATTTGTCACTGGTTTTGTTCTATTTGTCACTAGATTTCTTCCATTTGTCACTTAGAGTTCAGAGCTATTTGTCACTGGAATCTCCTATTTGTCACTGGGAAGGGCCTATTTGTCACTGGTTTTGTTCTATTTGTCACTAGTTTTCTTCCATTTGTCACATAGAGTTCATACCTATTTGTCACTGGAATCTCCTATTTGTCACTGGGAGGGGCCTATTTGTCACTAGTTTTGTTCTATTTGTCACTAGATTTCTTCCATTTGTCACTTAGAGTTCAGAGCTATTTGTCACTGGAATCTCCTATTTGTCACTGGGAAGGGCCTATTTGTCACTGGTTTTGTTTTATTTGTCACTAGTTTTCTTCCATTTGTCACTTAGAGTTCAGAGCTATTTGTCACTGGAATCTCCTATTTGTCACTGGGAGGGGCCTATTTGTCACTGGTTTTGTTCTATTTGTCACTAGTTTTCTTCCATTTGTCACTTAAGAGTTCAGAGCTATTTGTCACTGGGAATCTTGTATTTGTCACTGGAATCTCTTATTTGTCACTGGAAGGGTCGTATTTGTCACTTCTTTTCTTCTATTTGTCACTAGTTTACATACATTTGTCACTTGGAGTTGTCTTCTATTTGTCACTGGGAATCTTGTATTTGTCACTGGAATCTCGTATTTGTCACTGGAAGGGTCGTATTTGTCACTTCTTTTCTTCTATTTGTCACTAGTTTACATACATTTGTCACTTGGAGTTGTCTTCTATTTGTCACTGGGAATCTTGTATTTGTCACTGGAATCTCTTATTTGTCACTGGAAGGGTCGTATTTGTCACTTCTTTTCTTCTATTTGTCACTAGTTTACATACATTTGTCACTTGAAGAAATTAAATTATAAATTAATTAATCTATTATATCATATCACAAAAATCTCCCATTCTACCCTCACGTAAACCCTTAGCCGCAACACCCCTTTATGTTTCACACATCATCCGCCCCGTCAGGCTCGCCCCATTCACCATCTAGGTTTTCAACGAAGCTTGTCCAGGAAACCTGCTCAGGTGGCTTGGGAGCCTTTGCTGCACCGCCTTAGGATTTCATGCTCAGGTAATCCTTCTGCTCCCATTTCCCCCTGCTCCCATTCCCACTCCCGTGCGACCCCCTGGTGGCGCATGCTTATGCTTCTGCGATGGATGTTTCTCACTCTGAGTCAGCTATTTTGTTAGTTTTTTTCCTTTCTTGCAGTGGTGGGTGGCAGGGTAGACTGGTAGATATGGATCGTATTCCAGGAATTTTTACATTCAAGAATGATGCGTATGTAATTCCTATGCATAGAGGTATGGAACTTTGTAGCATATTTAATGATGTTTACAGAAGGTGGACACTTTTGAGAGATGAAGTGGAGTTAAAATGCCACATTCCGGAGATGAGTAACTCATTCATGAAATTGTTAAGTGGAGATGATATTGATAGAATAATTGACATGCATGAAATCCTCGGACAAAAATTGATTAACATCGATGTTAATGTGTCCTGCTCGAAGGAGAATGTAACATTCAGGTCAGCAAATGTTTGAACTTTTGATATGCTGTAGCTATTTGTGTTTTAACAAAAGCCATATTTATGTGGTATCAATTTTATTTGCAGAGCATTTGGCGAGCAATCTTCTGGCAAAATGGGCTCTCCAAGCCAGTCTGCAATTTCACCTCCAGCAATGAGATGTTTGAGAGGACATGGTTATTGCACTGTCAGAACTAGCAAAACAGAAAGAAATCCAAACAGAAAATTCTACACATGTAAGGTAAGAGATTCCAGAAATTTTAATGTATAACATGACATGGTATTACATGACATAATATTTCTTGTGGTCTTTTATAGGATGCGAAATGTGATTTTTTCATGTGGTGTGATGAAGTGCAAAAATTTGTGGATTCACAAATAACTTGCGGGAAAGATGAGAACGTGAAATCCCTAGAATATCGAGTTGCCAGATTGGAGGATGATCGCAAGGATTTAAATTGCATTGTAAACAAAAGTAAAATGGTTGTAAAGGTTTTACCAGAGGCATTTTCATATTTGAACATTGTGGATGGGGATGATGGGAGTGAGAGTGACTAGTCGTAACATAACAATTAGCAGAGGTTTTACGAGAGGCAATTAAATTCAGATGTTATTTCAAATCTAACCATGCATTACAATGACAAATGCACGATTTGTATAACACATGATGGTTTAAATAGTACCATGCATAATAATCACAGTGACAACTGACATGCAGTACATAAAAGAGAATTGTTCTTTTAAAAGAAGTTTAGAAGTCATTGTGTTGCAAAGAAAGATACTTCACCAACTTGGTCATGGTTTACAGCATTGGGTGTTTGAATGCACTTCTTGGAAGCTTTGCTTCGTTTTCTGATTTTCTCAAGAGCAGATGGTATCCGTTTCTCACGTTTTCTTCCTTTTGTTGATGCTCTTCTTGGATCTTGTACATGACAATTCGATGTAGAATCTATTCTTTTGTTCGACAAAGACAACCCATTCATAGACTCCATTACTCTCCCTAGAATTTTGGGTATTTCAGCTACTGCAATATCATAAGCTTCCTCTGAGCAAGAAGCTGCTTCAGCCACCTTCATGAATCTGAATATCAAGTTGGTGTACCGGGAGGATGAACATTTCTTCTCTTCCTTTTGAACATCAAATGACTGACATGCATGTCTATACCTCATATCTTTGCACCATCTTTGCAAGAAGTACTTGTTTGGTATACTGTCAATTCCTACATATTGCAATGCTAGTAAGGCATGTCGGCATAAGAACCCCTTAAATTCAAAGGATTTACAGGAGCATTCCACTTCTTGTTCCTGTTTTTGGCAATTGACTGTGCATTCTTTTTGCATTTCCATACATATACCTTTCAATTTAACACGTTCAAATGACTTTACTCTCAACGTCAACTTACTTTCATCTTCACAAATACGCTGTGGGTGACAAGCAGCGACCTCTATCAATTCTTGCTGGAATTTCTGAAATATAGACCTCGTATATATTGCGGCTGCTTGTTTCTCAAATGGTGAACAAGTTTTCAGATATGATTCTGTATCCATGGACTTCAAATCTGCTTTGTTTTCTGCATCAAACCTGCTTTCAAGTGCCACTGTGTATTTCACAATGAACTCAGATAAGGTAGTTTTTGCTGTGACAAATCCATCAAAAAAATGATTTATACTCTCACTTCGTTGAGAGGTAGACATACCTACAAGCATAAAACAATGTAAATATAACAGATAAAGCAAATAAAAATAGACAATACTAGTGAATAATAACTTACCAGCAAAGAATTGTCCTTCAAAAAAATAGGTGCCCACTTTCTACGGCATTCATACAAACTTTTCAGCCATTCATTTTGCATGGCAATTTCATACTTTGTTATCAATTCATCCCACTTTTCTTCAAAATCAAAGGTGGACGATGTGTCATAAATGCAACTTTGGAAGTCATTCATGAAGTGTGGATTGGAGACGCATATATGACCAATTTTTTCCGGTACCTTTTTCATTATATGCCAAAGACAAAAACGATGACGTGCCGTTGGAAACACTTGAGCTACTGCAGCCTCCATAGCCTTGTCTTGATCTGTGATGATTGCCTTGGGGTGAATGCCACCATTTGCTTCTAGCCAACAATTAAAGAGCCATACAAAACTTTCAATTTTCTCATTGCTTAGTAGTGCACATCCCAAAAGAATAGATTGACCATGATGATTTACTCCCACAAATGGTACAAATGGCATTTGATATGTGTTTGTCAAGTATGTTGTATCGAAACAGATGACATCCGCAAAGTATGTACAAGATGTTCTAGACCTACCATCAATCCAAAACACATTCCTTAATGTACCATTGTCATTAACCTCTATAGTGTAAAAGAATGTTGGATCCCTAACTTGCATTGCCTGAAAATGGTTTATCATTGTCTTTGCATCACCTTCCTTCAATTGTGTTTGCCTTTCTTTATCAAGAAAGTTTCTACAGTCCTTCTCTGTCCACTCCAACTGTCGGATGCCCCCCTTTCTTTTTGCCATGGCTGAAACAATATTGGATGTGGAAATACCAACACTACGCATGTTCAGAATCTCAACTTTCTCCGGGGTGCAAATTTTACGATGTGATCTCAAATACATAGCAGCTGTAGGATGAAGAATGTGATTATGCTCCAAAATTACATCATACATTATGTAGGTGTTTGTGTCTTTATTATATCTAACCCTCACCGATGCCGTACATCCAATCTTAGAAGAATCTCTGTGACTTATCGTTTCTTTGCCCCTTCTAGATTGACCACAACGATGACAACTGAACCTCTTGTAAATAAACACATCATTCTTTCTTCTACCGTCAGTGATTGTCATGCCAAATCCTACTCGTTTTGTATAAACATTGTAGAATTTTTGTGCATCTGAAATAGTTTGGAAAATCATGCCCTCAAAAGGTTCCAAATTTTTTGATTCTCCCTTATCATTATTCAAATCATCATCTACTTCGGGTGCTGCCAAATACATTGAAAGAATAATAAAACAAGTTTAGAATTATTCCCGTGTCAAATAGGTTAACATCAGTGACAAAATAGAAAGATTTTGAGTGACAAATACATTCCTTTCAGTGACACAGAGAAAGGAACCAGTGCCAAATACATTACTTTGAGTGACAAATACAAAGATTCTAGTGACAAAGAGAGAGAATTCCAGTGACAAATAAACAGATTGCAGTGACAAATAGGACCACACCAGTGACAATTAGGACCAGACCAGTGACAAATACATCCAGACCAGTGACAAATAGATGAAAAACAGTGACAAATAGAAAGATTCCAGTGAGAAATAAGAGATTCCAGTGACAAAGAGAAGGATTCCCAGTGACAAAAAGACACATGAACTCCAAGTGACAAATGGACGAAAACTAGTGACAAAAATATGAAAACCAGTGACAAATAGGTCCATTCCACTGACAAATACAAGATTCCCAGTGACAAAAGACATGAACTCAACTGACAAATGGACGAAAACTAGTGACAAATAGGTCCATTCCAGTGACAAATACAAGATTCCCAGTGACAAATAGGTCCCTTCCAGTGACAAATACAAGATTTCCAGTGACAAAAGACATGAACTCAACTGACAAATGGACGAAAACTAGTGACAAATAGAAGAAAACTAGTGACAAATAGGTCCCTTTTAGTGACAAATACAAGATTCCCAGTGACAAATAGGTCCCTTCCAGTGACAAATACAAGATTCCCAGTGACAAAAGACATGAACTCAACTGACAAATGGACGAAAACTAGTGACAAATAGAAGAAAACTAGTGACAAATAGGTCCCTTCCAGTGACAAATACAAGATTCCCAGTGACAAATAGGTCCCTTCCAGTGACAAATACAAGATTCCCAATGACAAAAGACATGAACTCAACTGACAAATGGACGAAAACTAGTGACAAATAGAAGAAAACTAGTGACAAATAGGTCCCTTCCAGTGACAAATACAAGATTCCCAGTGACAAATAGGTCCCTTCCAGTGACAAATACAAGATTCCCAGTGACAAATAGGTCCCTTCCAGTGACAAATACAAGATTCCCAGTGACAAATACATCCAGACCAGTGACAAATAGAAGATTCCAGTGACAAATACATGCAGACCAGTGACAAATAGAAAGATTCATGTGGCAGACTCAAGAATTGCAGTGACAAATAGAAATATTCCACTGACAAATACATACAGACCAGTGACAAATACATTCCTTTCAGTGACAAATATAAATATTTCAAAAAACAATAGAAGAATTTTACAAAAAATATAAATTTCCAATGACAATTAACTAAGAGTACATAGCATTCAAAAACAATGGAAGAAGTACAAATGACAGTCACAAACAGATACATATCCACTTACAATTGCAGACATGTGCAACATCCTTATTCTCTAGATCTGGGCATCCCAGCACTAGTTCGTTAACTTCGTCATTTCTCTCATGTTCAACATCATTGTTCCCTAAATCAGGGCTTGCAGGCACTGATTTTATTTCGTTAACATCGTCAATAATGTCATGTATAACAGATCTCACTGGTTCTTCAGAAGGTCCTCCAAGAGTTTGTTGTGCTTCTACATTTTCTTCCGGAGGTACTTCTGGGCTCTGATAGAGTACTTCTGCTCTCTTGTCATCGTTACTTGCATGCAGTGGACCATGTGCCGTCGGGACGTAATGCATGAACGACGTAGTGTATGGCGTCATGAAGGGGTATAACAATGGCCTATTTATCATCTGATAAGGTGGCATAAATGGTATACCTACCGGCCTACTTATCTGATAAGGTGGCATAAATGGTGGTGGCATCACTCCCGCCGGCACAGTACACTGCATCTTCAAATTCTCCCCAGAGCTGGACTGACCTGATTTCTGCATGGCGTTACTCTTCTTAGTAGTCATGGATGAAGAAGACAGAACGAGGAAGATCACTGGATTTGCAGAGAGATGATCACGGGATTTGCAGAGAGGATGGTAGATGTTTCGTGGGAGAGGAAGGTTGTAAATTTCGTGGGGATGTTGCAATGGAGGAGACTCTTCTTTCAGATTTTTCACACAAAAGGCGGGAAGGGCAAAATTGGGTTTAAAAAATTCGGAAGCGTAATCGCGGTTTCGTGACGCCGGCGGTTTCATGATGAAACGTCTCGGGAAGCCGCAACGCAGGCGACGAGCATTAATGGCGTATGACGTGGCTCCCTTGCAACGTGGGCGAATGAGAAGCCACCCGACGAATCCAACATGGCGTATTTGACCGTATGAACGTGTACAAAGCATTTCTCTAAGATGAATAGATAAGGGGAAAGAGGACATCCTTGTCGAATTTCTTTGCTAGGCTTAATAAGCCCAACAACTTTCCCATTGATATTGATAGAGTAAGTCACTGAAGTAACACAACTCATCAAGAGAGATCTTTCTCTATCTGAGAAACCATGCTTTGACAACATCTCATTAATAAAATCCCATCCAACTTATCATAAGCCTTGGATACATCAACTTTGAGGCCAAAAGCACCACATTTGCCTCTCTTGCAGTTCAGAGAATGAATAATTTCTTGGACTGTGACAATAAAATCAGTTATCCGTCTACCAGAGACAAAGGTCCTGATTTTGAGAGATAAGTTCTCCCAAGAATGGCTTAATTCTGTTGGTTAGGATCTTGGCAATAATCTTATACAGGACATTACTAAGACTAATAGGCCTGAACTCATTAGCATCACTGGTGTTACTTCTTTTAGGGATGAGGGTAATGAGAGGATGGTTAACTCCAGGTGGTAAAGTATCATTAAGGAAGAAGGAAGTGACAAGTTGGTTGACTTGATGCCCAATAATGTCCTAGTATTTAAGGAGGAAGTTTGAGGTAATGCCATCAGGACCAAGGGATTTATTAGGTGGGAAACCAAGATGAGTGTCATGAATTTCTTGAGAACAGGGGGTACTACAGATTCTTTCATTATCTGAAGGAGAAAGAGATCTGGATCTGAGCTGAATGTCATCAAGAATAGGCTTGGGATGAGAAGAAGAAAAGAGTTTCTTAAAATAGTGAATAAAGTGATTTAAAATTTCATCAGGTTTTCCTGTCCATTTCCTTGATGGTAGTTGGATTCAAGAGATGAAATTTTGCTGTCTCCTATTAGAAATTAGTGGCATTAATATAGTGAAATTTAGTACTTCTATCTCCATCTCGGAACCAATGTACCTTAGCCCTCTGGTGCCAAAATAGATCCTCCTGTTCTAGAGCTAGATTTAGATCTTTCTCAATCCCTAGTTCTTCTTATAGATTTTCATCTGTAAGAGGCAATTTGATAATAGTTTCAAGCATACTCTGACATCTGAGAATTCAATCTTGAGGACTGACATAATTCTTCTTCTTCTTCTTCCATTTTATGATCTGTCTTTAGAGCCCATTGATTTTAGCCTGATAATTGACTGATAATGTTGGGCTATCTTCCCAATGGGTCTTAATAACATCTTTGAAAAGTGGTTTATCAAACCAAATAGCCTCCATCTTGAAGATATTGTCATGCTTTTCCTAAAGCCGACAGTTTCCAACAAAATTGGATTATGATCACTGGATACCTTGGGTAAGTGGTGGACAAAAGCTTGGTTGATCCTAGTCCTCCAATCACCATTAGCAAGGGCTCTATCAAGTCTTTCTTTGATTTGGAATTTGGCTGCTCTTTTATAGTCCATGTATAAAGAGGGCCCTGAAATCCAATATTAGTGAGGCCTAGGGAGAAAATGAAGTCTGATGGTGGGGTAACATCTTTAGCTCTAATAGAGTTCTTGTTGACCCACGACAGCAAGCTACAGTCACCTAGAGGGGGGGAGGGGGTGAATAGATAAATACAGAATCTGAAAACACAAATAACCAATTGAAACTTTGGTTACTGAATAAGATCGTGTGCAATGAAAGTTAAATGAGCGAAAGCACTCACACACAATGAACACAATAAATTTATTCTAGTTTGGTACTTCTCAATGAAAGAACTACGCCCAGTCCCCAAACAAATCTTGGAATTTCACTAACCGAGGTATAATCCCCCCAAGAATATACGACACCCAGCCCCTGCTAGTCTTCTTCTTTTTCTCGGGCAAGAAGACAACCCACTTCTTTTATAGGTTCAGAAGTAAATCTACTAAAACAACCCCAGCGTGGTTCTTAACCCCCAGCTCACAGGCTAGTCCTCCCTTCAACAAAGGGGCATGACCCCCAACTCCCAAACTAGTCCTCTCTTCGCACAGGAAGAGGAATACTGTATATAGTCCCACAGTTGGACACTATGGTCTTTCTTAAGAAAAGAAAGAACAGGTTGAGAGCTATAAAAAATAAACAAAAGGATCAAACTCACAACTCACAATCTCTCCCACAGATTTACAATGTTGCGCAGAGAGAGGGAAGAAGGAATGAAAACTTGAAGGTCGAACACTTGAACAAATTGCTTGATGCCTTTTCGAATATATGTTGTCTTCTTCTCTTCAAAACCTTCGGCTTTTTATAGAGCAGCTGAAAAAGAGGACCGTTGACAGATAGTCGTTAGAGTCCCTTGGATCCGATGCTTCTTCTTCTTCTTTTGCTCTATGTGTCTAACAATTCCTTTGGAGCATAAGAGAGTCTTCATAGGTACTTATTTTCAAGGTTGTAGGTAGCAGGTGTCTGCAAGCATTAAATGTAAGAAGAGGATAGTAAGAGAGAGATACATAACATGTCTGTTGAACCATACCTTTTGCCTTTAGTTCATATTTCCTACTGACAGCATACTATAATAGGTAGGTGCCTTTCTTTCTTGCATAAAAGAAGGAGTCTTTGAGTCCATATATTTCTGATGACATTTTTTTTACTTATCCAGATAAGATAGAAAGCACGCAATATGAATAACTTAAATATTTGAAGGATATTTGAATTTTCGTTGGGCGCCAAAGACATTTGTTCATTAATGGATGTAGACAAGAGTAAGTCATCAATAATCGATGTACAATATAAGTATTGAACACTTATTACATCAATCGATGTATTTTAACATTAATCGGAATGCAAATAAGGCAAGTGTTCAGTAATCGAAAGGAAAATAACACTAATCGATACATTTTAAGTCAATTGCTCACCAATCAGAAGATATAGTATTTATAACACTAATCAGAACAATACTTGGTCACCAATCGAAAGAAACAAACATTTGTTTACTAATCGTAACGTCTAAACATCAATCGGAACAATATTTGATAACCAATCAGAAGAAATAAATATTTTTTCACCAATCGCAACGTCTAAACATCAATCAGAACAATACTTGGTCATTAATCGGAAAAAATTTGATTACCAATTGTTATGTGCTTTTTTCAGTAATCGGAACAGAAAAAGTGTCCACTTAACATGATGCAAATTTGATCATCAATCGTTATGAAAATAACATCAATTGGAATGATTTAAAACTATTTGGTCACCAATCGAAATAGGAAACACATCAACTTATCATGACACATATTACCAAACTTTCACCAATCGAAGTCCAACTTCGACTTGTGACTAGAAACCTTCACCAATCAAAGTCTAACTTCGATTTGTGACCAGTTGAAGATCAAATCTTTATTACAATAGATATTTTCATGATAATTATGAGAGAAAAAATATTATTAAATATATTTATGAGATTTATGATAAACATGAATTTTTGTTGTCACCAAAACAAATGAATAACATATAAGAGTGATTCAACTAAGTGAGCTTCCCAGAGGTGACCTTTGGCGATTTCGGTTTGGGAGCTCATATTCTGGTGTGGTTTCCACGCAAGAAGGGCGACGAGAGCATGGAAATACCGATCGAGCATCATTCTTCATGTTCTTCGCATTGGTAGGGGAAGTCTCTCACTCCCTCATGTTGTTTATATGGTTTGATGAATGGAAAGTATTGTCTTGTCATGCATGCATGATTTCTTGTTGAGTTAGTCAATCACAGAGGTTTGAAGCATGTAAAAATGGAGTTTCCCTGAGATTTTCTAGGTGAAAACGATGGTTGTGTATTTTGTCTGAGAATGCAACGGGTCGGGCGGTCGCATTCAGATCGCGGCTTGTGACTCTGATGCGTTATCATTCTGAATGTGGCATATCGGGCCATCGCATTCTTAACGCGACCATCCACCTTGTCGCATTCTGTTTTCTGAAGTGTATGGCTTTGTAAATTGCGAAGTGGGTCCAGTGGGGGGCTGATTTTGGTATTCTCCTGCTAGTTAAGTGTATCCAAGCAATGTTAATGTTATTAAGATGTGGTTTATCGGAATTGAATAGCTTATTAATAGTTGAAGGCCATTTAGTATTATTTTAGTTATTTCAATGTAAATAATGGTTAAGTTGGTGGTGAATGAAAGATTTAAAGGCTGTAAACATAAGGTTTAAAGGTTTGTTCAGTGACCGATAATGATTAGTTATGAATTGTTGTGGTTTGCTGAGTTTGGTGGTCCGACGCTTATTCGAAATGCCTCTCTAGTCGGGTTCCCCAGATTCTGTGTGAGCTAGACACGTTTGTACTCGGAGTTTTGTCCCGATATTGTGTGTACCGCAGAGGTTTGTGTCATCTTCCTGGACACCCTCATTCGTTTGTCAAGTTGTATGTTCGGCTGAGAGAAAGATGATAGTAAGGCAACAATTTGTGATGTGTTGTGTTTTATGTTCGGTCCCTTGTAGCGCGCTCGTAGTCGGGGGACAAACACTGGTAGACGTACTAGTCCCCAGCTAGTCCCTTATTTTCATAGCCTCACTCCAAGGGCCCCAGAACCCTTAGAGATTTGTCAGGCGTGGGTCTGCAGCTTGATTGTCTGTAGGTGATGTTAGTTGGTCTCCACATTTATTTGCACTTGTATAGGTGGAGCTGTAGTTGAACTTTCCATCCGTGGTTGTGAGATTGAAAGATTTTTCCTGTGTTGGCTTGTCCAGGTTGGATACTGGCATCATCAACTAGTAGTCGTGACCCGATTGTTAGCATCATTCCTTCTGACTTCTGCTTCCTGGCTTACTTTGTAATGTGTGAAGTGGAACTCGATAAAATATCTTTCATTTGTACTTTCTATTTATAGCTTTTTACACTTTCTTTTCGGTGGTTTATTTACAATAATTATCATGCTTTAATAGTTTCGTGCTGAATTACTTGCATAGCTATCATTATTTCTAGTAATCATGAATTCCTAGTAATTATATGTAGTTTCTTAATTAACTATTATTAATAATAAGATAACTTGTGTTAGTAGAAATCATGATTAGACAGTGGTTACTTGTAAGTTCTTTGAAACTGCTATATACAAGTCGACCAGTGACTTTGTGATGTTTAACGAGCATTTCTGTTAATTGTTGTAGCTGATTAATCATTATCATAAAATGGTTTATTTATGTTAATTGGAAGTATGCCTTTAGTTTTTGTTACTGGTGAGTTACCTTTTAATTGTTACTTGGAAGCTAATCGGTGAGATTGTGTGCTACTTTGGCTACTCATCTGTTAAGGGTGGTTTATGTGTATTGTTTTGAGGAGTTTCCTTACTGAGCTTGTGACTTTGTGAGACTCAAATCCCTACATCCCCCTTTCAAGTACTTTAGCGGGCGTGGTTTCTTGGAGGCGGAACTGTACCACCAGCAGTAGTGTAAGCTTTTGCTCCTGTTGTACACCTCCGGGTATGCCCCAGACTGTTGTACTTTTATTTTGGACATGTATTAATGTATTGAGATAATGTAATTTTATATAATTGTGTATGAGATCATGTACTTATCATGTATCCTTACACCAATGTAGTTGTCTTTTATATTCTTCCTAGACATGTACATGTGATATCCCTTGCGAGACTTTAGTCTTTTTACGAGAGGTAGATCTGGATATGGAGCCTTTTGAGGCATAAATATCTAGGGCCACTACACTTGAGCTATCAAAGTACCCTTGGAATCCATGAAAAATCATACTCTTGTTACTATGAGTTTGTTTTTGAAATTCCTAACCATGATTATAAAAAATGTTTTTAAACTTAAGAAAAGTATTTTATAAGGGACATTCGTCCAATCTTTTCAAAGATATGAAAAACTGTTTTATAAGAATGTTTGTGCATGTAAGGTGTAACATCTCGAGTTTCCGGCTTCCCGTTTATGTGTGGGATGACTGGCCATGTCGCGACGGAGGTGCCCGTCGCGATAGTCATCCCTGTTGCGACCGCTTTCGACGTCGCGTTCTTGTCGCACCCGGTCAATGGGTCGCGACTGCTTTCTGCTTTTTGGTCGTCTGACGCCTGTCAGAGTGGCAGGCGTGGCAGACTGACCTGTTGGGTTGTCACGGCGTCCAGGTGGGACACGTTTTGGTCGCGATCTGGGCGGCCGTCGCGATAATGTTGGTATCGCGACGCCCCGTCGCGTTCTGGGGGCCGGAGGCTAAAAGCCTTGGCCAGTTTTCCCCTTTTCCTCTTTCTCTCCTTTCTCCCTTTTCCTCTCTTCTCCGAGGGAAGAGGTTTCCCTCTCGTCTTCCTCCGGCGGTAGAGCTTGGTGGAGCAGCCGATAGCTCGTGCGGAGCTGGAGCGGCGTCGGGGAGCGAGGAGGAGGTGGCAAACTCGTCGTGAAGGCCCCTTTGTGGGTTGGTTCTTCATTCTCTGTAGGGATTCTTGTGCCCTTTCCAATCCGAGTGATTGGAAGTTTCTTTGTTTGAATGCATGCTTTAAATGCTTTCCCCATGCTCCCCTCCCCTTGGTTGTAGTGGTTGTAGCGTGTGGGGGACCCCGGGGTGTAGCATCCCGACGGTCGGCCTTCCAGCTGATGTCGCGACCGCTGAGCGCATCGCGACATTAGAGAAGGCGTCGCCCCGGTCCGACGCGACCTTATCGCGGTGCAGTTGGCCGTCACGATAAGGGTCGTGTCGCGACCTGGTTGGCTATCGCGACAATGTTGCTGTCATGGCCTGGTCGGCCGTCGCGGCAAGGGTGTCGCGACTTGGTTTCCTGTCGCGACAGCGCTGTTGTCGTGTCCCGCTTCCCCATCGCAACAGGGTCTTGTCGCGGTGGCCCTGACCGTCGCGATGGTATCACGACGACTTAGGAGGGCGCGACAAGACCTGGTTTGCCTCGGGTGTTTCCGTGGCCGTGGTTGGCGTGTCAGCTTGTGCCACAGGGCAGGGTTGCCCTCCGGACCTTCTAGTAGGGAACGCGGCAGGTTGGTTTGCTGCGTTCAATGACCAAAGGTGACACCTTCGTGGCCGTGTCCTAGCGGTGTCGCTAGGAGGCTCGCATCTGTCTAATAATCGATGGTCTGGCTACCAATCGATTATTAGAAGAGCGTTGGTTTCTGTTCTGTTTGGTGGTGTTCCTGTTTCTCGGTCCGTGCCTTGTGTGCCGGCGTTGGCCGACGGCCCTTCTGGGGGTTTCCGGAAGGGGTGCCGTGCGTGCCTGTGCCTGCTGGGCTTGTCTTGGTTACAAGCCAGCTGTGCTGTTTCTATTGGTTGTTGCCACGCCAGTTCTCTTTTTGCCCGGTGCTCGGCACTTGAGGGCTTGTCCACGAGACATGTTGTTACCGTTACCTGGGACCCCTAGCCCCGCGCGTCTGTGTCAGAGGGTGTTGCTCTGGGCGGCGGGCGTGCTCAAGTCTCGGACTTGGAGCAGAAGGGGAAAACGGTGGGGACAACGGCGTAGAGTCATTTGTAGAGCTCTCTTAGCTGGTCTGGGTCTCCGAGGTGGTTGAGGTGCTCTTCCGGTGCGGACAAGCTAGTCCTTCTCACTGCCTTGATCTGTGTTGGTTTCGGAGCCGCGTAGGGAGGTCAGGCGTGGGGCCGCAGTTCGGCCGGACTGTGGTGGTTTGTGGTTGTGTTCTTTGTTGTGACTTGCTAGCCTCACTCTACCTAGGGAGGTCGTAGGCAGGAGTCAATGGCTGGCTAGCGAGAGGGGTTGACTATGTGTCCCTCTCTTAGCTGCCTGTGGCGGTGGCTTGTGTGCTCTTGCGTGACGGTGTTTCTCATGCTGTTTCCAAGAATGGTTTCCCGTTGCCCTAGCTTGCACGGGGGTTGTAGCCTAGCCGTGTCCAGTTCCGTGGGCTTGGTTAGTTTGGCCTCGTGGGACGTGTTTAGTGGTTTCCGTTTCTGTGGGTTCTCTCGGGGTGCCTGGTGCAGGCACCCAACTGCGGTTTCTGTAACCCGTTCCTTGGTGCCGTCCGTGGTGGCACTGAAGTGTGTAGTTCCCTGACCTTGTGGCGTGTCTGAGGTGCAGGGTGGTTATGCTTGTGGGCCCTCGATCTTGTGGAGGTCTGAGGTGGCCGTGCTTGTGGTGAGACGTCGTTCTCACGTGGTTGCTTGGTGTCTCTCAGGGTGACACCTGGTTGTTCCTTCCCGACCTCGTGGAGGTCTGGAGTGTTTGGTGCTTGTGTCGTGAGACTCTGGTCTCACGTGGTCGCTCCGGTGTTCCGTGAGCTTCTTTGTCTCGGAGAGTGTGTGCCGAGGGTTGCTTCCGCATGTGTTTGACTCCGCTGGTTCTGCGGGAGTCGTGTCTGGCCCGACTCTGGTTGTGGGTGGGGGCGTTGCTATGTTCCGCTGCTTTGTAGCTCTCTGCAGTAGGTGTTTCCCGCTTTTCTGCTTTGTAGAGTAGTTTTGCTTCCGCTTTGTTGGAGTTCCTGCTGCTCTGGCTGGTAAGGGACTGGTTATCCCTACTGAGTCTTGTTCGCGAGGCTCACCCCCCTACTCTCTCCAGGTAGGGACTCGTTGTCGCAGGAGTTCGTTGTCGGACGGTCGTGGTGGCGGTTTGTTGCAACTTGCGTTGCCAGCAGTGTGAGTTGTGAGCATGAGCGCTTGTAGCGTAAGTTTAGAGTGGCCTTTTTGCAAGTCCTCGGGGTATGCCCCTTAAGGACTGCACATTTCTTTTTGTACCTGTACTTTTATTTGAGACATTTTGTACATATTTTCTTGATTAAATGTACAAACTTTCTTGTTATAGTTATTTGAATTCATTGCTTATCTCACTGGACTAAATTCTAACCCTTCTGGGTCTTCGGATCCGTGGGTGGCGGCGCGACCTTCGGGGTCCCTGGCAGGGGGCGGGGGTCCGGGAGGTCGGGTCGTTATAGTGGTATCAGAGCTCATGGGTCCAACGAGATTTGTAATGAGTTAATAACTTTGGTTGTCCCAAAGAAAGGTACTAGTACGCTGCTGGCCCGTCTGTGTAGAGTTGCTTTTAGGTGAGCATCTGGTTCTTTGTTGCAGGTGGCTAACTTTCCAACAGGGTCCGAGTGTGAGCTGCAGGGGAGTGTTGCTGTTGTTGCTGGGTGTGCGTGCTTCGAGCGTGGTTGCTGTTTCGCTCGTGCTGCAGTTGGCTTCGTCTTCAGCCTGTGCGTCCGTGTGGGTGTGTCGCGAAGGCTGAGAGAGCCTACGTGTGGTGTGGCCTTCACCGGTGCAGGGATGTTGCCTATGGATCCGATAGAAGGTGTCCTTGCCTTGTTGGCAGTCCCCTTGTTGTTAGGGTGAGTCCTTGTTGGATGTCCCCTTGTTGTTGGGGGTGTGTGCTGGTTTGGTTGCGTGTTTGGCCTTGTGTGCCTGTGCGCCGCTGTGCGCTGTGCTTTGCTCAGTCGGCATCTTTGCTCGAGCTAAGCAGATGTCTGTGTGCCATGTTGCGCCGCTGGTTGAGCGCTACGACACCTGTCTGTGGCTGTTGTCGGCCTTGTGCTGACTGGTTGTGAACTCTGGTGAGGTGCTCCCGGAGTTCTTCTCTATTGGTTCTGGTGGAGGTGAGATTTCCCCAGAACTGTGTTGTGCTCGTTTCTGGTTGTTGCGGCGTTGCCCTCTGGGTTGAGGTGCATCGCTTGGCTGCTGTGTCACCCAGAACTGTTTGTTGTTGTCCTAGTGAGAGTTCCTCTCCCTCTGGGGCTGCTTCTGTGTTTGTTGAAGTCTTCTACTGTGTTGCCTCTTTGGTGATGTCTCTGTTGTCTGGTTTGTTGTTGTTGCGTTGCCCTCCGGGTTGAGGTGCATCGCTTGGCTGTTTGGGTTCTAGTGCGGCTTCCCAGAACCGTTGGCTGTTGTTCTGGTGAGGCTTGCTCTCAGGACTGTTCCGGCTTGTTTCTGCCGGTTGTTGCGCTACCTCAGGGTTGAGGTATGCTGCCGTGGTGTTGGCCGGTGCGTTCTGGTGGGTTTTCCCAGAACGACGCCTTGGTGGTTCTGGTGGAGATTCTCCCAGAACCAGTTGTGTTGCTTCCGATGTCTGCTGTGTTCTCTCTGTTGGCCGTTTGTTTGGGGCTGCGTTCTGGTGATGTTTTCCCAGAACGGCTCTTGGTGCTTTGGGTGGAGGTCCTCCCCAAGCTGCCTTGTGCTTGCTTTGGTTGTCGCTGCTCTCTCTCTCTGTAGAGATGAGTTGAAGTTGTTTCCGGTCGGACTGTCCATGTTACAGTCTGTTTGGGCGTTGTCGGTCGAGGTGTTGTGCCCTTGGCCATGCGTCTGGCCGTGGTGCTTGCCAGGCTATTTTCCTGTTTGTTTTCGAGTTTTCCCGGCTGCGCTAGTGGGACTTCGTGTGTCCCCAGGATCGGGAGGTTTTCTTCGTTTCTTGCGCCTTGTGTGCTCTGCCAGATGGTAGTCTGGTGAATGTCGTAGGTGTCTGGTTGTTTGTGCTTCTGTGGAAGAGACTCGTCGTGAGGGTCTCTTTCCCCTGCTTTCCGTTGGTTGCTCGGGGTGATGTTGCTCCACTGTGGTGTTGTGTCGCCAGGGTGCGCATTGTTGCGACCTTCGGGTGGAGTCATCTTCCCTTGAGTTGTTTTGGGTTGAGCTGGTTGCTCCCCTTGTTCTGGTCCTCCTTGGTTGGTTGTGCCGGCGGGACCACTTGTGGGTCCCTGTGGTTTAGTTTGTGGTTGCTTGCATTTCTGTGCCGACACACTCTTGCCGACGGTTGTTTGGCAAGCGTTGTGGGTGTTCGGCTGGATGTGCCTCCTGTGGGAGTGCTAGCCTTGCGTTGTTGTTTCCTCTGCTTCCCGTGGGTTGCTCGGGGTGGTGGTGCTTTCACATGGCATTTGATGCCATGTCGCGCACCGTGGCGACCTTCGTGGCGAAGGTCCCTCCCCTTTTGAGCTGTTTTGAGGTTGAGCAGGTTGCTTCCCTCATGCGCGTTGTTTTCTTGTGGTGCGATAGGTTGTGGTGACCTATTGTGCCGTCTCTTGCTGTGTTGGTTTCTTGTTGCCTGACTGGACGATGTAGGGCAACGTGCCCTGTGTTCAGTGTGAGGCAACACCGATTTTCTGTTGTTTGGCTTGCTTGTGCAAGCATCGTCCCGGTGTGTGTTTCTGCTCGTGCCTCAGCTGTGCTTGGAGGCACTTGTCGCCGTTTGGTATGTGTCCCTCTCCGCCTGTGGTGGTAGGAGCGGTGCCTCGTGTTGTGCACTTCTAAGAGCCAATATGGTGGTTGCGCTCTTGAAGCTGCTGGTTCTCCGCGTGTTTTGCTTGTGTGGGTCTACGGTGGAGAGTCCCTTTCTGTTGGCCTTGAGTCGTTTCAGGCCGTTGGTGCGGTTGTGTACTGCACCTTGAGCGTGCTTCTTTTTCGATGCTCTGTGTCTTTGTGCCTTAAGGGTTCAAGACCGGTATGACCTGTCCGCCCTTTTAGGCTTGTGGCTTATTGCGGGTGGCTTTTGGCAGGTCTCTTGTGGAGAGTCCTCCCTGTTAGCCTGTGTTGTTTTGGCTGCTGGTGCAACCGTGTTGCACCTTGCTTGGTTTTGGTGATGGTGGTGGCACCCTGTGCTCGTGCTCGAGTAGTTTGCTTTATGTCGTTTGGAGCCTTGGTGCACTGTTTTGTACCTTGGGTGGCTCCTGGCGCTGGTGTTGGCACCGTGTGTTGTGCCGTATGCCCTAATAGTGAGCTTTGTCGTTGTTTCCGAGTTGCTCGGTGTTCGAGGCGTTGAGCTCTCCACCTCTGGGACACTTTGGGCTGGCCAATGCCGTGTGGTCGTACCATTACCGCTGTGGGGTGGCTGCTTTGCCTTGTCTCGGTAGCCCTGTCGATGGTGCGCCAGGCTTGGGTCGTGGCCTGTGTCCGGGTTCCCCGCTCGCCTTGGGGCACGAGTGTGTTCGGTTGGGGTACCCTGTCTTGGTTTGGATTCCTTTGAGGTCGACATTCAACCTCTGCAGTTGTTTCGTTTCTCGTGCAGTTTGTCGACGTCTTGTATTGCTTGGCTTGCCAACCTCAGATGTCTTTCCTAGTTTTGTCTCTACGCATGCGCCTATGGAGCGGGTGTTTTAACTTTCTGTTGCTCCACAGTCGTTGTGTGTCCTGGTCGGACCACGAGGACGATCTAGGTGAGATCTAGTGGTACCGGCGGACACTGCCTGGTTTGCCGTGGTTTTCTCCACGTGCGTATTTTTCGCTTGTTTTTCGCTTGGCTTTGGGTCACCCTTAAGAAGCTCTCGTTTGGCCTTGCCATAGACGCTAGCAGTTTCTAGTTGTGCGAAGCCATTCAACGGAGTCTTGCGGATGACCTCTTGGTGTTTTCCCCGATTGTCGTCAGTAGTTGTGACCTCTGTCTAGCCGCTGGTGGCAGAGTGAGTTACTGACCGGTTGGTCTCAGCAGTGTGGTCTGTTGAGGGCTCAGTCGCGTGGTTTCCGGCTGGCGGTTTCAGTATTTTCTGGTCGGCTTGGTGCGCGCCGCGCCTGTGGAGTTGTCGACATATGCTTGTGTGCTCAGCGCCGTTGTTGTGTGCTCTGTGAGCTGTCAGATGTCTGGTTTGGCACTTCCTTTGTGGCAGGCTCGTGGTGGCAACCATCAGGAAGTCGTGGTACGACTTAGTGGTCCCTTGGCACATGTTGTTTTCTCCGACCGGGTTTCACCCTTGATTTCGAGGACGAAATTATTTTTTTTGTTGGATGTATTGTAACATTTCGGGTTTCCGACTTTCCGTTTGTGTGTGGGATGACTGGCCATGTCGCGACGGGCACCTCCGTCGCGACAGTCA
Organism: Colocasia esculenta; assembly: GCA_014218235.1. Lineage (NCBI taxonomy): Eukaryota > Viridiplantae > Streptophyta > Magnoliopsida > Alismatales > Araceae > Colocasia > Colocasia esculenta. Next base: position 76,124,516 of record CM024764.1, on the reverse strand, counting down.
TCCCTGTTGCGACTGCTTTCGGCGTCGCGTTCTTGTCGCGCCCGGTCAACGGGTCGCGACTGCTTTCCACTTTTTGGTCATCTGATGCCTGTCAGAGTGGCAGGCGTGGCAAACTGACATGTTGGGTTGTCGCGGCGTCCAGGTGGGACGCGTTCTGGTCGCGGTCTGGGCGGCTGTCGCGATAAGGTTGGTATCGCGACACCCCGCCTCGTCGCGTTCTGGGGACCGGAGGCTAAAAGCCTTGGCCAGTTTTCCCCTTTTCCTCTTTCTCTCCTTTCTCCCTTTTCCTCACTTCTCCGAGGGGAGAGGTTTCCCTCTCGTCTTCCTCCGGCGGTGGAGCTTGGTGGAGCGGCCGGCGGCTCGTGCGGAGTTGGAGCAGCGTCGTGGAGCGAGGAGGAGGTGGCAAGCTCGTCGTGAAGGCCCCTTTGTGGGTTGGTTCTTCGTTCTCTGTAGGGATTCTTGTGCCCTTTCCAATCTGAGTGATTGGAAGTTCCTTTGTTTGAATGCATGCTTTAAATGCTTTCCCCCATGCTCCCCTCCCCTTGGTTGTAGTAGTTGTAGTGTGTGAGGGACCCCGGGGTGTAGCATCCCGACGGTCGTCCTTCCAGCTGATGTCGCGACCTCTGAGCGCGTCGCGACATCAGAGAAGGCGTCGCCCCGGTCCGACGCGACCTTATCGCGGCGCGGTTGGCCGTCGCGATAAGGGTCGTGTCGCGACCTGGTTGGCCGTTGTGACAATGTTGCTGTCGCAGCCTGGTCGGCCGTCGCGACAAGGGTGTCGCGACTTGGTTTCCTGTCGCAACAGCGCTGTTGTCGCGTCCCGCTTCCCCGTCGCAACAGGGTCTTGTCGCGGTGGCCCTGACCGTCGCGATGGTATCACGATGGCTTAGGAGGGCGCGACAAGACCTGGTTTGCCTCAGGTGTTTCTGTGGCCGCGGTTGGCGTGTCGGCTTGTGCCCTAGGGCAGGGTTGCCCTCTGGACCTTTTGGTAGGGAACGCGGTAGGTTGGTTTGCTGCGTTCAGTGACCAATTGTGACACCTTCGTAGCCGTGTCCTAGCGGTGTCGCTAGGAGGCTCGCGTCTGTCTAATAATCGATGGTCTGGCTACCAATCGATTATTAAAAGAGCGTTGGTTTTTGTTCTGTTTGGTGGTGTTCCGGTTTCTCGGGCCGTGCCTTGTGTGCCGACGTTGGCCGACGGCCCTTCTGGGGGTTTCCGGAAGGGGTGCCGTGCGTGCCTGTGCCTGCTGGACTTGTCTTGGTTACAAGCCAGCTGTGATGTTTCTGTTGGTGGTTGCCACGCCAGTTCTCTTTTCGCCAAGTGCTCGACACTTGAGGGCTTGTCCGCGAGACATGTTGTTACCATTACCTGGGACCCCTAGCCCCGCGCGTCTGTGTCAGAGGGTGTTGCTCTGGGCGGTGGGCGTGCTCAAGTCTCGGACTTGGAGCAGAAGGGGAAAATGGTGGGGACAACGGCGTAGAGTCGTTTGTAGAGCTCTCTTAGCTGGTCTGGGTCTCCGAGGTGGTTGAGGTGCTCTTCCGGTGCGGACCAGCTAGTCCTTCTCACTGCCTCGCTCTATGTTGGTTCCAGAGCTGCATAGGGAGGTCAGGCGTGGGGCCGTAGTTCGGCCGGACTGCGGTGGTTTGTGGTTGTGTTCATTGTTATGACTTGCTAGCCTCACTCTACCTAGGGAGGTCGTAGGCAGGAGTCAGCGGCTGGTGAGCGAGAGGGGTTGACTGTGTGTCCTTCTCTTAGCTGCCTGTGGCGGTGGCTTGTGTGCTCTTGTGTGACGGTGTTTCTCACGCTGTTTCCAAGAATGATTTCCCGCTGCCCTAGCTTGCACGGGGGTTGTAGCCTAGCCGTGTCCAGTTCTGTGGGCTTGGTTAGTTTGGCCTCGTGGGCTGTGTTTAGTGGTTTTCGTTTCTGCGGGTTCTCTCGGGGTGCCTGGTGCAGGCACCCAACTGCGGTTTCTGTAACCCGTTCCTTGGTGCCGTCAGAAACTAACGGAGTCGGGCACACAGCGGAAGCAACGCTCGGCACACCTGTCGAGACCACGGAACAACCAAGTGAGAACGACGTCTCACCACAGTCATGGACACCTCAGACCTCTACAAGGTCGAGGGCCCACATGCAGAACCACCCCGGACCCCGGATACACCGCAAGGTCGGGAAGCCATATATGACGGTGCCACTACAGACTAGCGCCGCTGACCCAAACCACCGTTTTCCCCTCAGCTCCAGAGTCCGCCACACTAGACTGTCGACTCGCAGCACGCTCGTAGCCCGGAGCACTCCCTTAACAGGCTCCTGAGGATGGGGGTCCCAGGTAACGGTAACAACCTCTCAGATCGGGGACAAGCCCTCAAGTGCCAAGCACCGGGCGAACGGGCGGGGCAGCACAACAAAAACCATGCCGAACCGCTGGCTTGTAGCACACGACAAGCCCAGAGAGCACGAGGCACGCACAGACCCCTAGGAGGGCCGTCGGCCAACCAAACACGCACGGAAAAGCCGGAGCTTGAGAACACTACCAGCAACACAGAAACTCGTCGCTCTGCTAATAATCGATTGACCTCCGGTCAATCAATTATTACACAGACGCGACCCTCCTGGCACCGCTGTCAGGACACGGCCACAAAGGTGTCACCTTCGGTCACTGAACGCAGGGAGGCAACCAGTCGCGTTCCCTACCAGAAGGTCCTAAGGGCAAGCTTGCCCTGGGGCACACACCGACACACAACCGGGACCACGGAAACACCCGAGGCAACACAGGTACTGTTGCGACCCCCAAGGCCGTCGCGACACCATCGCGACGGGGAAGGGCACCATGACAGCCCTTGTTGCGACCGGGCAAGGCGTCGCGACAGCAACCCTGTCGCGACCCGAAAACGCGCAGCGACATCCATCCTGTTGCGACCGGGAAGCGCGGCGTGACAGCCTTATCGCGACCGCCAACCGCGTCGCGATAAGGTCGCGCTCGAGAGGGCCGACGCCTCCTCTGATGTTGCGACGGACCGAGCCGTCGCGACACCAGCAGAGAGGTAGACCAACGGGATCCTCAATCCCGGGCAGCCCACAAACCATACAATTACACCACAAGGGGGAGGGGAGCATGGGGAAAGCAGTAAAGCTAACTATAAACCTCGAGGGGCTCCCAATCCACCCGGATCGGGAAGGGCACAAGAAATCCCTACCTTTCACGAAGAACCGAACCCACGAAGGGCCTTCACGATGCACGGCCACCTCCTCCTCGCTCCACGACACCGCTCCCACGCTCTGCCACGAGCCGCCGGCCGTTCCACGCCCGGATCGCCGGAGGGGAGCCTCCCCAACGCCGGAGAAGAGGGGAAATGGAAGAAGAGGAGAGAGAGAGGGGAAAGGGGTAGCCGGCCATCACCTTAAGCCCCCAGCACCCAGAACGCGACGGACCGCCCCGTCGCGTTAACAACCTTAACGCGATGGGTCAACGGACCGCGACAAGAACGCGCCCCCCACGGGCGCCGCGACAATGCGATAGGCCGTACTGACATGCCTGCCACCCTGACAGGCGTCAGACGACCGAAGCGACATAAAGCAGTCGCGACCCATTGACCGGGCGCGACACGAAGACACGCCGGAGAGCTAGGGCGCGACCAGAACGCGACCCACAAGCTCGCTGCGACATGTATGACTGTCACGTCGGGCACCTCCGACGCGACACCAACACGTCGCCAGCCTGGACGCGTCAGTGGCCAGTCATCCCACGACACCGGACGGAAGCCGGGAAACCAGGTCTTACAGCGGGTGTGTGTCGAGGGTTGCTTCCGCATGTGTTTGACTCCGCTAGTTCTGCGAGAGTCGTGTCTGGCCCAACTCTGGTTGTGGGTGGGGGCGTTGCTTTGTTCTGCTGCTTTGTAGCTCTCTGCAGTAGGTGTTTCCCGCTTTACTGCTTTGTAGAGTAGTTTTGCTTCTGCTTTGTTGGAGTTCTTGCTGCTCTGGCTGGTAAGGGACTGGTTATCCCTACTGAGCCTTGTTCGCGAGGCTCACCCCCTACTCTCTCCAGGTAGGGACTCACTATCGCAGGAGTTCGTTGCCGGACGGTCGTGGTGGCGGTTTGTTGCGCCTTGCGTTGCCAGCAGTGTGAGTTGTGAGCGTGAGCGCTTATAGCGTGAGTTGAGAGTGGCCTTTTTGTAAGTCCTCGGGATATGCCCCTTAAGGACTGCACCTTTCTTTCTGTACCTGTACTTTTATTTGGGAAATTTTGTACATATTTTCTTGATTAAATGTACGAACTTTCTTGTTATAGTTATTTGAATTCATAGCTTATTTCACTGGACTAAATTCTAACCTTTCCGGGTCTTCGGATCCGTGGGTGGCGGCGCGACCTTCGGGGTCCCTGGCAGGGGGGGTCCGGGAGGTCAAGTCGTTACATAAGGGCCATGTCTGGTCCTTGGACGGGCACCTAAAGTACGTAGAACCACGTGTGTAATTGACTTGTGGTGTTTATTATTGCACCGATAAGATATGTTTAATAAATTCTGAAATGTGTGATAAGCTCTGTCTGATAATCTATGATATGAGTAACTAATAAGTTACGCTATGTATTTAAGTTGTGGCCAATTTGATGAATCCTTCTTATCTCTTGAGATAAGATCTTCTATGTGCTAAAGCATGATCTATACGCTAATTTGATTCTATCTCTTGCCATGCTATGAAAGACCATTGTCGTCCATATAACGTTCCTATGCCATATGAATATTTGTTCACTTTCACAGCCTTTGAATATTGTCATTTGATCTGCTCTCCTATCATGTGAATTGAGTCTCTTGATTTATACTTTTTCCATTGGAATTATGTTTGTTGTTCTTTGATTATAGTCTATTGTCACCATGTGCTTGATAATCATGTTTGCTTAGAATTCTGCTTGTTAATACGTTAATCACTTATATCATTACCCCTACTGAACGAAAGCTCATTCAAATACTTAACATTTTTAGGTAAAGAAGAAGATGTGATTGAAACAGAACGCGACGGGAAAGAGTGAAGAGCATCCAAGTTATTTTTGAATACTATGTTAAAGAGTCCTTAGCCAAGTACTAGTGTCTTTAAGGCAACGTTTGGGAACATTGCCTAAAAAGAGAAAATCGGCTAAAGCCGATTACGTAGTAGAAGCGCCTTCGTACGCGTACATAGGCGCTTCTCTGTCTTGTCGCATGCGGAATCATGGGGAAAAAAAAAAAACTTCACAAGCGCCTTATGGAAAAGCGGCATCGAGGCCACTTTTCAGAAGCAGGAGAAAGAACGGACGATGTGTCTGTTTCTCTCTTCAGCACGGGAAGCACTTTGCCCGCAAACCGAAGCGAGTTGGTTTCCTTTGGAACTGCAGTGATTTTGTCAAAAATTTTATAGTGTGAAATCTCTCCCACCGCACTACCAAACACTGCCTAAGTCTATAATATGTTATTTCATTGAGTTGTTTATGTAATTTGAATTATGGGACCTATGTTTGGCTCTGGCATTAGTGGTTGTAATGGACATAGTGAGTTGATTTCAATAAATTGAGACTTTTATATTATTTACATAGATGTCTATTAGAATTCAATGTTTGCTTTGATATTTGCATCATCATGTTCCTGATTTATTCTGTTGCTAAATCAGGGACGTGACATTTACCTACGTGATTGAGTATGTGAGTGTTCGTGTTGTGACCTTTTAGTGATAGTTTGGGTTGTGTCTCTGCTTATATAAGACTAATGTGAATGTGAAAACAATGTGTAAGCAACGTGATAAACTGTTGTGAATGTTTAAGCAACGTGATATGTGAATGTGATGTGAACATGAATGTGATCGTGAATATGAACATGAAAGCCATGTGTAAGCATTGTGAAAGTGCAAGAACGAGTAAGTGTCTGTGATAATGTCTTTCATGCTAGTGACATGGCTATTAGTAACATCAAGGTTAGTGTTATGTGATCATTGCATTAGTTAGTACCTTGACTTTCATGCTAGTGACATCATTATACATGTTAAAGATTTCTTTTTCGCATGCATGTTATCAATTTCATGTTTAAGAATTTTACCATGTTTAGTGATTTTGCATTACATGTTAGTTGTAGCAACTCTAAATTTTCAAATTTGATAAATCAATTAAATTAACAAGAAAATGTGAATAATTAAAACCCATTTAATAAAAACAAGTGATGGGTTACCCTAAATGGTCCATACATGAATTAATGGGTCTAAAAGCTAAAGCTCATTGTTGGATGTGAGATATTTAAGCCTAAATTCGTATCTAAAATATTAATAAATTAAAAAGAGTTAAGATAATCACTATTTTAACTCAAAATTATTTTAAAAAGAATCATAGTCTTATCCTAACCTCTTGACCACGAAATTAGAGTTCTCCTTAAGCCAATTAGATGGATAGATGCTAGAAAAGGGTGAGATAAATATGAAATTTCTTAGTTGGAGAAGAGGGAAGAGTTTTGAGTGTGTAAGAGACTTAAAACATACAAATACTCTCCTATTTCGTACCTAGCCAACCCTAGAAACCTTCTAGAGTTTGGAGAATGAGAAGGAAGAGCTCTTGGACGTGGAGATCAAGAAGAAGGAAGGCTAGAAGGAGGGATCTTCAAGGTTCTTCACATCTCTTGCCCTAGGAACTAAAGCGCTCACAGGTAGACAATCTCTTAAGCAAAAATAAATTAAATTCGACTCTAGATAGACCATGATCCAAGCATCAAAAGTCCTTTGTTTTCCCCAATTTTCATCATGTCATTCATGAGTATTTCGTGCTCAAAGTTCTGTCAAGAACATGTACCCGACTTGACTTGTTCACCCTAAATCCATATTCATACTTGATCTCGGGTCATGAAACATTTACTGTACATGCTATTTGATGTCAGGAATCCAATGACACCATTTTCTCCAATTTTTATCATGTACCCTTCTCCAATTAAATCGTTCTCCATCGCTGTGTCATATTTTAAGTGTATCGTGAAGAACCTGTTAATAGCATGATCATATTATGTCTGAAATCAAATTACTCCTTATTGTCTATACCTCTACATGTCTAGTTTCATTTAAAATTGAATTTGTGATTTTTCATCATATATACGAAATTATATGAATCTTTGAAGAGCATTGTGTCCAGCCCTTGACTGCATGGACCGCAGCCCAAGGAGACCTGTAGCAACCTTGATTTTTAAATTCAAATAAAATATTTTTTATTTCATAAATAAGATAAATAGATTTAATTAGAATAAAGGAATAATAAATAGAATTTAAGGGAATTAAAGTAAAGCACATTAAGCTAAAATTAGTAATGAGTTTTAATAATGGTCCTAACATGAATTGTTGTGCCCAAATGTGAAGAGCCCATCATGAAATGGGAGGTAATTATGTGAAATTCGTATTTAAAATAATCATAATTATAAAAGGGGTAAGATAAGTGGTAAATAAACCATAATTATCCAAAACAAGATTCCTTACCTCAACCTAAACCCTTGGCCATGAAATTAGACCTCTCCCCTATCCTATTGGGTAGATAAATGCAAGAAAAAATAGATAAATAAGGAAAATTAGGAGTTTAAGGAAAATGAGGACTCTTAGAATGGATAGGACTCTATTAGCCATCAAAACACCCTAATTCGGCCCTATCAACTCTCATTTACGTGGTGAGACCCTTGGGAGACGAAGGGGAGGTGATTTGGACGTGGGAGCTTGGAGGAGAAGGGCGTGAAGCTTAGAGTTTTGTCTTTCTATTTCGTCATCAACCCTAGTTTCTTGTCAACGTAAAAGGTAGGCAATCTCTCAAGTTAAATTCTTGTAAAAATTACCCTAGGTAGTCTTCATGATCCCTTTCAAAAGCCTTCTTGTTTCGCCCTTTTTCGTTCTTGCATGAGGGCGAATTAAATGTCCAAATCTCTGTTGACATGTCTTGCCCGAACCTTCATGTTTTGCTTGTAACCTAGAATCTACTCATGCTCATGCCTTGATAAAATTACCATAAATAATGCATGTTGTTAGGGTTCTAACGAGCCAGGTTTGCCCAAATTCCATTGAGCATGCCTTACGAATTAAATCATTTCTTAGACCTGTGCATGTTTAGGTTAATGAAAAATAACCTAGTCAAAGCATGCTCTATACATGACTATTTCCTAATTCATTGTGACCAGTGATAGACCTCCATGTCTACTCTCATTTAAAATTGGTTTCATACTTTTTGGATCACTGTGCGATTTCTTATCAAATTTTTAAGTGCCCTGTATCATGTAGACCCACCTGGAAAAAAGGCAAAACCCCTTTATCTGGGTTCGGGCCACTCTCCGATGTTGCGACGGCCCGATAGGTCGCGATATCAGAGGGGGTCACGACACAGGGATCCGTCGCGTCCTGAACGCGACGGGTCGACCGGTCGCGACCTGACCCCGGGTCATCCCACCGTCTGGTTCAGCTTGTCGCGGTCTGTCCGTGCGACGCGACCATATCGCACCGGGCTAGGCTGTCGCGACGTGAAACCTGAACGCGCCGGTCCGCTTTGTCGCGACCTGATTGCGACAACACCCTATGTCGCGACAGGAACAGAGCAACCAGAATCTGACTTTTACACTTATACCCTTGCTCTTTATGACTAATTAACCCTGTTTAGTCATACTTTACCACTGTCATGAATAATCTCGACCTGTAATTAATAATGGGTATTAATATATGAAATTAATTAATCTAAAAGCTATATGCACAACCATACTTGTTCTCTTGATTTCTTACACTTGCACACACTTAACCATCTTGTTTGCCATTAAACTCTATTAATTTACGCAATAATATATATGGTAATTTAGCGAAATAAATTACTAAATTCCCTATTTTAAATAATTACTCTTGTCTTCATTTCACTCGTGCACCGTTACCGTTTCCCTCGGCCTTCGAGCACTCGAGGCACGACGGACTAGTTTCTACACACTTTCTCTTGGCATGGACCACCTCTTCATCGAGAAGACTCCTGACTGGACCAAGGAATCCTTGTCAAGGTCTCCGTAAGTCTTCTTGGCTTTGGCGCACGTCCTTAGCCGATGAGCTGGTTGTACCCTAAAATCCATTACACCCCTAGGGATCAGCACGATCCATGGCCTTAGTGTTTCCTTCTTACCTTGTGTTCACGCCGAACCATTTAGTCTATGTTCATAGCATGGCTAGTGGGCGGTGGTGACTTCTACTAGATTGTCAGCACCGACTTGGTGCTGTGCAACTGTTACTATCGTGGATTAACGTTGTTTAACGATTGTTACCTCTATCTCATCTACTATCTCGTTACTCTCATCTGTTCACTTTCACTCTGTACTCTCATCTAGTTCGTCTATTACTCTCATCTCTTCTTGGTACTCTACTTGACCATCAATTGATTGTCTAAGATAACAAACATGACTATGCTAGGCAACATTATAAGGGCCCAATCTGGTACTTGGGAGGAGCACCTGAAAGGCTATAACTCGCGGGGGTCTAATGATCTGGGTGATGGCATACACCTAACGCATGACACGCAAGATTTAATCTATGACAATCAATCAATCATTTGTTTGATACTTGAACTCGGGGTTGAAAGAATACCGACCCATACTTGCTATCGTGACTAGTTTACTTGCTATCTCGTGACATGGCCAATTCTTGTGATGTTATACTCTCGTGATTACGCTATTACTTCACGTTGTCTTGTTACGTCGTTCTCTTGACTATACATGACTACTTGTCCTAGTATCCTGCCTCATAAAGACATTAATTACTTAAAGCATGTTTGTTCTCATGAGATATTAAGTCCTACTGGGCGTTATTCGCTTATCCTGCATATCTATTTCATGTGTTTCAGGTGAGTCGGACGGTGACCACACTCATGAGGAGGGAGACGAGGATATTGCTCAAGAGTGACCCGTTTCAACAACCATTTGCTTTAGTAGTTAGTTAGTATAGTTATGAGTCAGTTAGACATTATGTAATAGTTTGATTTTCAATAAAGTACTATGGGCCCTAGTTATGGCTCTGATCAGTTGATGTAATAGCTAGTTGATGGATATTAATGAAATTGAAGGATTATTTGATATTATTCCAATTGAGCAATGGTTTGTTTTATCGCTCTATACTATTTAATAACTATAATTCTGCTCCGATATTCCGCGTCGGGGCGTTACAGTTTTGTGGTATCAGAGCCTAGGTTATTCTTAAGTATAGGATGCACTAGGATTGACCTGCCTTGACTTAGAGTCTAAATTCCGTATCTATGTGAGATGGGTAGAACCAAGGGTAATAAGATAAAAATAAACTCACACACGCACAAACTTAGTGCAAACTCAATGACTTACATTTAAATTCTCTTTTGAAGGAACTTAAATCACAACAATGGCAGCGGAGTGTGCTCAACTCCGTGACATGCAACACACAATCCAACAGCTTACTCAGACATTACTCCATGCTACTGGAGCTAACAACAACAATAACCGAGGAGCTGGTGAATTACACAAGAACTTCCGCAACTTGAACCCGCCTCGATTCAGTGGAACCACTGACCCTGATGAGGCAGAGAACTGGCTTAAGGAGATTGAACATATTTTCCGCGTCATGCAATGCGCGGATGGTGACAAGCTGTTACTTACAACCTTTTAGCTTGAACGAGACGCCCGTGCGTGGTGAGAGTCCGTTGAAGCCACCAGGGCAGACACACAATTTACTTGGGAGGAATTCAAGGAACACTTCAACTCCAAGTATTTCTCCGAAAGAGTCCAAGAGAGGAAGGCATCGGAATTTGCTGCATTGAAGCAGAGGCACCTTACAGTCGCTGAATATGAAGCGCAGTTTTCTCGATTAGCCCGATATGCCAATCACCTGGTCAGCACTGAAAAGATGAAGGCAAGGCGCTTCCTCAATGGGCTTAAGCCTTCTTATATTACTCAACTTGCACCTATGGACATTCAGACATATGCTGAAATGGTTAAGAAGGCTCAGTTATTGGAAGATGCGACCGATCTCACTGATCGCATCAAAGGGAGACTGGTCAAGAAGGAACCAGCATCAGGTTCCTCAAGCAAGACCATCAATGGCAAGAAGCGGCCGTTCAACGTCACTGGAGGGCCGAACCAGGAAAGAAAAGCCCAAGATACCTACACCCCCAAACACCAACAAGACCAACTGTGAACATTGTGACAAGCCTGGTCACACTGCCGCGGAATGCTGGAGAAAAGCAGGCGCTTGCCTACGATGTGGAAATCGTAATCACCGCATTTCTGAGTGCCCTGTGTTAAAAGAACAGGAGAAAGAGAAGTGTCTCATAGGACAAAAGAAGCCCGGCAGACTTCAAGCCTTACAGGAAGCGGAGACCACCGAGGATGGTGGGGTCGTAGAAGGTACTTTACCAATTTTCTCTCAGTCAGCTTTTGTTTTGTTTGATACTGGCGCAACACATTCATTCATATCACAAGCATTTGCTGATACATTAAATGAAAAGCCTACATCCATGGCATTTGAATTACCTATCACTACCCCACTGGGAGAAAAAGCTCAATTGAATAAGTATTTTCCATTAGCTGATGTTAAGATTGGGGAACTCAATCTTAGAGCAGACCTGATCTGTATGCCCATGGAGGGCTATGATGTTATTCTGGGAGCCGATTGGCTATCCACGTATGGGGCTATCGTGGATTGTAGATGAGGGAAGATTTCCTTTAGTGAATTCCCTAAGTTAACCTTCACGGGACGTAGACACAAGAGGCACTTGTCTCTCGTCTCTGCTATTAAAGCACAGAACATGATAAGGAAGGGATGTGTGGCATTTCTTGCCGCAATAGTAGTTGATAAGAAAGTAGTTAAGTTATCAGACATCCATATAGTACAAGAATACCCCGACGTGTTCCCCGATGAACTGCTAGGCATTCCACCCGAGAGAGATGTAAATTTCTCAATTGATCTAACATCTGGAGCTGCACCGGTGTCACGCCAACCTTACAGAATGTCCCCGGCTGAATTGAAAGAATTGAAAGAGCAATTGATGGAATTATTGGAAAAGGGTTTTATTAGACCAAGTACTTCTCCTTGGGGAGCACCAGTGCTGTTCGTCAAGAAGAGGTACGGATCCATGAGATTATGCATCGACTACATGCAGTTGAATAGTCTCACTATCAAGAACAAGTACTCTCTGCCTCGAGTTCATGAATTGTTTGATCAGATATCAGGAGCAAAGTATTTTTCTAAGATTGACCTTAGGTCGGGATATCATCAGATGAGGATTAAAGATGCAGACATTTACAAGACGGCTTTCAGGAGCAGGTATGGTCATTACGAATTTGTAGTCATGCCTTTTGGACTAACCAATGCTCCTGTAGCTTTTATGCAACTGATGAACAACATATATCGGCCCTACCTCGACAAGTTCGTCGTGGTATTTATTGATGATATTCTCATATATTCCAAGACCAAGGAAGAGCATGAGGAGTATTTGAGGATCGCTCTGCAGATTTTACGGGACAACAAGCTCTACGCCAAATTGGGCAAGTGTGAATTCTGGCTCGAGGAGGTGTCATTCCCAGGCCATGTGATTTCCAAGGATGGTATTGATGTCGATCCTTTCAAGGTAGAAGTTGTACTCAACTGGGAAAGGCCGACCAATGTCACTGAAATTAGGAGCTTTCATAGACTGGCTGGTTACTACAGGCGGTTCATAAAGACTTCTCCAAGATAGCAGTACCTCTTACGCGTCTTACGCGGAAAGAGAACCCATACATCTAGAGCAAGGAGTGTGAGAAGAGCTTTCAGACACTCAAACAATTGTTGACATCTGCACCTGTCCTCGCATTACCGGTCGAGGGCGAAAGATTCTCAGTCTACACTGATGCATCTGGAATCGGTCTAGGCTGCGTGTTAATGCAGAATGAGAAGGTGATAGCATATTCTTCAAGGCAGTTGAAGCCTCATGAAGTCAATTATCCTGTCCATGATTTAGAATTAGCTGCTGTGGTATTTGCACTCAAGATATGGAGGCATTATCTGTATGGGGAACAATTTATTGTCTACTCTGACCACAAGAGTTTGAAGTACTTGTTTTCTCAGAAGGAGCTTAATATGCGACAAAGGAGATGGCTGGAGTACTTGAAGGATTTTGATTTCAATATTCAATATCATCCAGGTAAAGGTAATGCAGTAGCTGATGCAGTTAGTAGGAAACCAGTAGCTTCATTATCATGTTTAGTCATGGGCGAGATGCAATTACTTGAACAGTTCGCCAATCTGGATCTAAACATTGAGAAAAGAAGTGATAAGATGATAGTTGCCAACCTTAGGGCACAACCAGACATTTTCATCGAGATCAGAGAACATCAGGCAAATGATCCATTCCTAGTCAGTGTCAGGGAGACCATAGCTGACAAGCTAGATTTCTCCATCGCTAAGGATGGAAGAATATTATTGCAAGCCATGACATGCATGCTTGACAATGAGGAGCTGAAGAGAAAGCTAATGGATGAAGCCCATAAGACCAAGTATACCATTCATCTAGGCGCAACCAAGATGTACCAGGACATGAAAAGGTCATTTTGGTGGCCAAACATGAAGCGTGAGGTGGCTGAGCATGCCGCACACTGCCTCACCTGTCAACAGGTAAAAGCTGAACACCGTCGTCCTGCGGGTGTACTCAGACCCCTGGTCATACCCGAGTGGAAGTGGAAAAGTATCGGCATGGATTTCATCATGGGTTTACCCCGAATTCGTGGTGGACTCGATGCTATATGGGTTATTGTGGACCGTTTAACTAAGTCCGCACATTTTCTTGCAATTAAGAGTACATGGAGTGTTGATGTACTTGCAGCACTGTATGTAAAGAAACAGTAAGATTACATGGAGTTCCCATGTCCATAGTCTCAGACCGTGACCCCAGATTCACTTCTAGATTCTGGAAGGGACTTCAGACTGCATTGGGCACGAAACTCAATTTTAGTACTACATTCCACCCACAGACGGATGGACAGACTGAAAGGACAAATCAGGTTGTAGAGGACATGCTGCGAGCTTGTGCCATAGATTTTGAGGGGTATTGGAATGAGCAGCTATCCCTGATTGAATTTGCCTACAACAACAGTTATCAGGCCATCATTAAGATGGCACCATTTGAAGCGTTGTACGGAAGAAGTTGCAGATCACCGATGTGTTGGAATGAGGTAGGAGAACAGCAATGGCTGGGACCAGACATGGTGCAGAGCACTAGCAGGGATATACAAATTATCTGAGATAGGATTAAGATAGCTCAGTCTAGGCAGAAGAGCTATGCAGACAAGAGAAGAAGGGATTTAGAATTTCAAACTGGAGATCACGTGATGCTCAAAGTATCCACGACCCGAGGATTTCAACGGTTTGGGATGAAAGGCAAGCTAAGAACAAGATTCATAGGTCCATTTGAAGTGTTGGATAGATTTGGCGAGGTGGCGTACCGATTAGCACTACCTCCTCAGTTCTCCACAGTACATAATATTTTCCATGTGTCAATGCTGAGGAAGTACGTGTATGATTAGTCACACGTAATCAGCTATGATGACATTATTTTGAATAAAGACATGACCTATGAAGAAAGGCCAGTGAAGATATTTGACAAGAAGATACAACAGCTTCGGAATCGATCTATACCCATGGTCAAGATATTGTGGAGAAATCATGAAGTCGAAGAAGTCACGTGGGAACCCGAAGCCGCCATGCGCCGGAATTATTTAGTAAGTCATTCTTTCTCTTACGATCATATGGATTTGGGGACCAAATTCTTTTTAAGAGGGGGAGGATGTAGCAATCTTGATTTTTAAATTCAAATAAAATAAAAAATTATTTAATAAATGAGATAAATAGATTTAATTAGAATAAAGGAAGAATAAATAGAATTTAAGGGAAATAAATTAAAACCCATTAAGCTAAAATTAGTGATGTGTTTTAATAATGGTTCTAACATGAATTGTTGGGCCCAAATGTGAAGAGCCCATCATGAAATGGGAGGTAATTATGTGAAATTCGCATTTAAAATAATCATAATTATAAAAGGGGTAAGATAAGTGTTAAATAAACCATAATTATCCAAAACAATAGTCCTTACCTCAACCTAAACCCTTGGCCATGAAATTGGATCTCTCACCTATCCTATTGGGTAGATAAAGGAAAGAAAAGGGGGATAAATAAGGAAAATTCGGAGTTTAAAGAAAAGGAGGACTCTTAGAATGGTTAGGACTCTATTAGCCATCAAAACACCCTAAGTCGGCCCTATCAACCCTCATTTGTGTGCTGAGACCCTTGGGAGACGAAGGGGAGGCGATTTGGACGTGGGAGCTTGGAGGAGAAGGGCTTGAAGCTTAGAGTTTTGTCTTTCTATTTCGTCATCAACCCTAGTTTCTTGTCAACGCAAAAAGATAGACAATCTCTCAAGCTAAATTCGTGTAAAAATTATCCTACGTAGTCTTCATGATCCCTTTCAAAAGCCCTCTTGTTTCGCCCTTTTTCGTTCTTGCATGAGGGCGAATTAAATGCCCAAATCTCTGTTGACATGTCTTGCCCGAACCTTCATGTTTTGCTTGTAACCTCGAATCTACTCATGCTCATGCCTTGATAAAATTACCATAAATACTGCATGTTGTTAGGGTTCTAACGAGCCCAGTTTGCCCAAATTCCATTGAGCATGCCTTACGAATTAAATCATTTCTTAGACCTATGCATGTTTAGGTTAACGAAAAATAACCTAGTCAAAGCATGCTCTATACATGACTATTTCCTAATTCATTGTGACCAGTGATAGACTACCATGTCTACTCTCATTTAAAATTGGTTTCATGCTTTTTGGATCACTGTGCGATTTCTTATCGAATTTTTAAGTGCCCTGTATCATGTAGACCCACCTAGAAAAAAGGCAAAACCCCTTTATCTGGGTTCGGGCCACTCTCTGATGTTGCGACGGCCCGATAGGTCGTGATATCAGAGGGGGTCGCGACACAGGGATCCGTCGCGTCCTGAACGCGACGGGTCGACCGGTCGCAACCTGACCCCAGGTCATCCCACCGTTCGGTTCAGCTTGTCGCAGTCTGTCTGTGTGACGCGACCATATCGCACTGGGCTAGGCTGTCGTGACCTGAAACCTGAACGTGCCGGTCCACTTTGTCGCGACTTGATTACGACAACACCCTATGTCACGACATGAATAGAGCAACTAGAATCTGACTTTTACACTTATACCCTTGCTCTTTATGACTAATTAACCCTGTTTAGTCATACTTTACCACTGTCATGAATAATCTCGACCTGTTAATTAATAATGGGTATTAATATATGAAATTAATTAATCTAAAAGCTATATGCACAACCATACTTGTTCTCTTGATTTCTTACACTTGCACACACTTAACCATCTTGTTTGCCATTAAACTCTATTAAATTACGCAATAATGTATCTGAAAATTTAGCGAAAAAATTACTAAATTCCCTATTTTAAATAATTACTCTTGTCTTCGTTTCACTCATGCATCGTTACCATTTCCCTCGGCCTTCGAGCACTCGAGGCACGACGGACTAGTTTCTACACACTTTCTCTTGGCATGGACCACCTCTCCACCGGGAAGACTCTTGACTGGACCAGAGAATTCTTGTCAAGGCCTCCGTAAGTCTTCTTGGCTTTGGCGCACGTCCTTACCCGACGAGCTGGTCGTACCCTAAAACCCGTTACACCCCTAGGGATCAGCACGATCCATGGCCTTAGTGTTTCCTTCTTACCTTGTGTTCACGCCGTACCATTTAGTCTGTGTTCATAGCACGGCTAGTGGGCAGTGGTGACTTCTACCAGATTGCCGGCACCGACTTGGTGTTGTGCAACTGTTACTATCGTAGATTAACGTTGTTTAACGATTGTTACCCCTATCTCATCTACTATCTCGTTACTCTCATTTGTTCACTTTCACTCTGTACTCTCATCTAGTTCGTCTATTACTCTCATCTCTTCTTGGTACTCTACTTGGCCATCAATTGATTGTCTAAGATAACAAACATGACTATGCTAGGCAACATTATAAGGGCCCGATCTAGTCCTTGGGAGAAGCACCTTAAAGGCTATAACTCGCGGGGGTCTAATGATCTGGGTGATGGCATACACCTAACGCATGACATGCAAGATTTAATCTATGACAATCAATCAATCATTTGTTTGATACTTGAACTCGGGGTTGAAAGAATACCGACCCATACTTACTATCGTGACTAGTTTACTTGCTATCTCGTGACATGGCCAATTCTTGTGATGTTATACTCTCGTGATTATTGTAAGGCCCCGAACTTTCTTTTCCCACTTATATTTTATGTATATGATGTTTGCTCGTTCTTGCATAAATGGTGTGCATGAAAATTGTGCATATTATGATTATAAATTTCGCATGTGTATATGCGTGGATGTATATTAGCATCGTGACTATAAGTAATTGGCCAATTTTGTGTATAGGTTATCTATTTAAACATTATGCATGTACTATCTAAATATTGAAGTATACCTTATATTGCCCATTTCATAGGTATTGTGTGCGAATATATGAAGTGCATATGTGTATGTACGTATGTAGGTTATCTTATGCGTGTGATAATTGTATACCTACTTCTACATACATAATACCTTGGTATACCTATGTATGCATGTGTATGTTTAGTTGTAAACGTTGTTCATTTGCATGGTGTAGTTAATGTGTACATTGTACTTTGTACATTGCATGTACATATAAAGTGCAAGTATGGTAGATGCATTTAGTAGTGTATATTGTAATTCTATATTCCTCATGAATAACATGCATGTATTTTTATGATAATTTGGTGAGAATAGGCAATTAGCTAAATTGTGCATACTGTGTATATTAAAAAAATCCCATGCATATAGTACTTAAGTAGTGTTGTGCAAGTTTAGTCTAATTACCGGTGTGCGTGTTATTGTATCTATCTATTTCGTGCATAATATACATAAGTATGTTACATCCGTGTACGTATGCTATATATATATATATGCCAAATCAAGTGAGTGCAAGCAAGAACTATTTTATTGAATAGATTATTCCTAGCTAACTTAATTTATATTGCCTCCTAATGATTTTGAAACCCTCGCAATTCTTGTCACTTTACTTGCCGCATGTTGAGTCATGCTTATGTAAAACATAATGTACGCATAGGTAGATATCTACGTACATATTAGCTAGTTGTGCTTATGTATGCATGTGAATAATTATATGGTAAACATGGGTTGAATGCATGGTGTGATAGTGTGTATATTATGTTACATACATTGTATGTATATATGTATAAGCTGAACATGGTTCTGCATGATTTTTAAGTTCTGGCAGAAGAGTGTCTTGGCGTCAACATGGATGGACGCCCATGATATGTCAGCGTCCATATCGACTGACGCCAACCCTAATGTAGCCGTCCATGGATGTGGACGTCTCGCTCCCTGAAACTCAGTGCACAGCAGACTCGAAATCCCGGGGGCAAGCAACCCCAGCCATTGGGGGGATGTCCCCAACGGCTATCAAGCCCTCACATCACCATCTGCGTGGGATGAGAGGTCTCTCTCCTATAAACCAACCCCTCCTTGCAACCCCAAGATCTCTCTTTGGGATCTTTGCAAGAGGAGAGAAAAACCCTAACTTTGCATGCCTTGATCCGGCGGATTGGAGCTTCATCCGGCCATCTGCAGCAACCAAGAGCTAGCTGAAGCTTAGAGGGAGGCTTCCCCGACCCCAACCTGCTGAGGAGATCGACTGAGAAACCGGAGGAAGGAAGTTTTGGAGACTTCTTGGGACTGCCCAAGGAGAGCTTCAACAGTAATATAGATCTCTTTGGAGGTTTTTATAAAGGCAAGTAACCTATAGATCTCAATCCTATACATGTGCCCTAGGTCCCAACAAATTTTGTGGATTTTAAATCGTGTCCTGGACCCTCCTTTTCACTTGGTATTTGGAGTTCGGTCTGTGCTGTTGCACAGACAGGAACTTGGCGTCAATACCCTTGACGCCAAGATCTCCCGTCGGCATCCATCGATCGTGCCATCCAAACCTTTGAACGGCCAGAGACTGCCGCTAAGTTCTTCAGGATAAAACAGTGAGTTGTTCTTTCTGGTAGATGATTATTTTCAATGTGTTTTCGCAATGAGGATATAGTGTAATTTTTTTATATGTTATGTGAAATAGATAATGTGATGTGTGTGGAAATTTATGTGTTTTTCTGTAGATGGCATGAATTTTTAGATTTTTGAAATACATGTTTGGAAAAATGGATTATGCATGTTCACCTACTGTCTACATGATTCCTGAGGAATTAAATGCCATAGATTTTTCTATACTATGTGTATATGTATCAGTCCATGCCCTGAAGATTTGAGAATTTTTCCATGACTGTGGGATTTACTGTAAATTTCTGTTTTGGAAATAGAAGACATGCGTCGGATTTGTAAAATTTACAGTAAATTGTGTATTGTGCAATAAATTCGAGGAAAATTCCTGAGATGACGAGTATGTTAGGATCAGGGCTGTGAACTGTTAAACCTGATGTTCATGTTATGTTCCATCTTAAACTGAATTATGAATAGCATGAAACTGAATGTTTTAATTTCTGTAAATGTAATATGACTCAGAAAAATCTGGAAATATGTATGTACGATTATAAACCTGAGATTTGTCTGTGGTTAAAATATCATGTTATTTTGATGACAGTAAGTATTGTTATGGATTTTAATGAGAAAAACGACTATGTGAGCATGTCAATTGTGATTTGATGTGATTCGGTAAATTTCAGTATGATTAACTCTATATTATGATTATTTGGTAGTTGTAACAGTGAGGTTAAAATCAGTAAATGAGGACTTATATGTGTATGAATTATATATGAGTGTGTGCATGGGACGTAAGAGAACAAGTGGTATATGTGTGTAAAATGGTTAATGTGACAAGATAAACAAATATGCCCATAAGACACTGCCACCTTAGATGCTTGGAGCTGTACTGTAGTAATGCCCCTACGGGAAAGCTCAATGCGTTATGTGATACCCTAGGAAAGGGTCTTGATAAAGTGTATACCCTGGCAAAGGGTCTTGTAAAATCCTGGAGGTGGACAAGTTCCACTGGTAATGGTGGGAAGGGCTTTCCCCGGTTTCTGCAGAGACTAAGACTTATCACTGTGCCGGTGATTAAGTAAGTGAATGCGAATGTGTGTGTTATGTGACCGTCTAATGGTGGTTTGGGCTGTGTCTTGGCATTAAGTGAAAATGACCATAAGTGTGATGTGAAAAGTGATATGTGTTCATAGCACAAGGTATGTGCGAGATATGTGTAAATGTGGCACATGTTATGTGCAAAAGTGAAATGATAAGAAGTGTGTGAATGTGAAAGAGGAATTAATGGGAAATGTGTATAAGTATTGTGTGATAGAACAAAGTGAGTGTATGTGAAAGCCAAGGTTAATCATATGGTTGTATGTAATGAGAAAATAGTATAAGTGTAAATGACAATAGTATTAATTGATATTTTGTTTATTGATGTGTATAAGGGTGTGTGTGTATGTGTTGATGTATTAATTGTCAAATGCTAAAAATGATGTTACCATTAGTACCAAAATGTAAGTATATGCTTTCATATTCATGAAATTTAAATTATTGGATGCACATGTGTTTAGTATTATGTTGTATAGTTAAAAGTGATCCCTATGCAAAGGTAATATGAATGTGATAAAGTTTGTATAAAATCAGCAAGCTAAATGTGGAGTAAATTGTTATGATTGCATGCAAAGTGAGTTAGAAATCATGCTAGGAGTGCAACCTATCTTGTATATGTTTTCCATGACTTAGTTGTGAAGTTTTACAATGATGTGAGTAAAGTATGAAGGTATGTGAATGTGTATTTGTACTTATGTTAATGACACCATGTTATTAGTAACCTTGTTTAGACTACAGTTTTACATGTGTTAGAATAGTTGTTTAATACAATTCCATGTGAATTTATTTTGTTATAGCATAATCATGTATGATTTAATTGCTGAAATTCTATTGTGTTAAATTGATAGAAAATATGTATGTATTAAATCTTAAGTTACTTGCTGAGTCTATTGTGTAGACTCACTCTTGCTAAACATTTCAGAAAATTAGTAGCAGAGGAGCTAGCAAGATTTGAAGTGGAGTTGGACTAAGTGATTGAAGATTGTAATTTATATTTCATAGTATGTAATGCTACATTTTAAATTTGAATTTTGATCAAATGTACTTGGAGTCGGCTATGTATTTGGAAAATATTGCACTTATGTTATCTCTTGTTGAACTATACAGACTGTGGTATGTGGATTTAAAAGTTGATGGAATAAGATTTATTTAAATTCTGTTGCATTTATTCGACTCTATTTGTGTATATCTCAGCTCACTTGTTACTTGTTGGGGTATTCTCCCCTGTAGCGGCTTGCTCTCATCCGATGTGGGTTGGTATAACTGTACCGGGTGGAAGTGGGTCGTTGCAATTACGCTATTACTTCACATTGTCTTGTTACGCCGATCTCTTGACTATACATGACTACTTGTCCTAGTATCCTGCCTCATAAAGACATTAATTACTTAAAGCATGCTTGTTCTCATGAGATATTAAGTCTTACTAGGCGTTATTCGCTCATCCTGCATATCTATTTCATGTGTTTTAGGTGAGTCGGACGGTGACCACACTCACGAGGAGGGAGACGAGGATATTGCTCAAGAGTGACCCGTTTCAGCAACCATTTGCTTTAGTAGTTAGTTAGTATAGTTATGAGTCAGTTAGACATTATGTAATAGTTTGATTTTCAATAAAGTACTCTGGGCCTTAGTTATGGCTCTGATCAGTTGATGTAATAGCTAGTTGATGGATATTAATGAAATTGAAGGATTATTTGATAGTATTCCAATTGAGCAATGGTTTGTTTTATCGCTCTGTACTATTTAATAACCGTAATTTCACTCCGATATTCCGCGTCGGGGCGTTACAAGACCTGTGCAAGTTCCTAAGCTCGAGCCGAGACCCTGAGAACGCGACGACTCGATAGGCCGCGTTCTCAATCGGGTCGCGACAAGGCCTTACGTCGCGTTCTTAATACGACGGGACCCTGCGTCGCGATCTTCAGATCTTGTCGGTCTCGAACTGAACGCGTCGCCCCGACACGTCGCGACGAGAACCTCGTCGTCGCATCGGCATCTCGGCTGAACCAGATCGCGTCGGCTCATCGGTCACGACCTGAACGAGTCGGCCCAACCCGTCATGACCAGAACATGGTCGTCGCGTCGACCCAATCTGTCGCGACCTGAACGCGACGCTGGCCGACGTCGCTACCTGACTGTCTGTCCAGAAACCCAAATTTGCATGCAAACCATGTTAATCATACCATGAAATCATTGTTTAACCCCTGTAATACACTGTTATGAACAGTAACAACGTGTTAATGAACATTTGCTAATATTCATATGATTTTATTAATTAAAAGATGTGTGCACAACACTCTCTTGCTAGCTTGATTCTCTTACACATGCACACACTAAACATGAATTTTTGCCATGAGGCCCTACTGAAATTTCTCAATAATTTATCTGGTAATTTAGTACAATTAATCATGTAAATTTCTCTATTATTTTAAATGAACTTGTCTTCATTTTATTCACGTGATTTAATATCGTTATCGCATCCCTCTGCCTTCGAGCAGTCAAGGTATGACGGGCAAATGTTTCTATACACACTTAATCTTGGCTTGGACGACCTCTCTATTGGGAATACTCCTGACAGGACCAGGAACTCCTTATCGAGGCCTCCGTAAGACTCCTTGGCTTTGGCGGACATCCATTGCCGACAAGCAGATTGTAACATCAATACCTATTTTGCCCTTAGGATCAGCATGATCCAACGGCCTTAGATTGTTCTCTCTTACCTTGAGATCACATCGGATCTCTGGCCTATGTTCGTAGCATGGCTATTGGGCGGTTGTGACTTCCATCAGACTGCCGGCGCATGATAGTGTGTGTTGTTGCAACTGATACTATCGCTTGTTTAACATTGTTATACGAATTTGACCCTCATTCTTATCTAAGTTCTCTGTCTTCTTATCTAATCACATTCTCTCTATAATCTCATCTATTCTTCAATTACTCTCATCTATTCTTAGTACTCTATTTGGCCATCATTTGATTGTCTAAGATAAAAACATGATCAATGCCATACAACATTATAAAGGGCCCGATCTGGTCTTGGGAGGTGCGCTCGAAAGTGCTAGTGCCCATGGGAGTTAAATGATCAGGGTGTTCGGCATTACATCCAAGTACTATACTATCAAGATTAATCTATGACAATCAATTAAAGTGCTATGTTCTTGCGGTTGACAAGAAGATTAACCAACATGCTATTGTGACTAGTGCACTTCTGTGCAACCGTACATGCTATCTCGTTATATGGTCAATCCGTTATCATGTTTGTTGTGCTATTTTCTTGTGAAAAGTGCTATCGTTCTCTTGTTATCATGTGACATTACTCTCTTGACTATACTTGATCGTTTTCTCTAGTTACCATGTTTTACAAGACATTAATCATTTAAAGTATACATATTTATACGAGATATTAAGTCCTGTTGGGTGATTATCGCTCATCCTATGCTATTTATTTTATGTGTTTCAGGTGAGTCTGATGGAGACTACCACACGCACGAGGATGGGGATAAGCAAGTGCAGCAGTGACCAGTCATTTTGATAACTAAATGTTTTAATAGTTAGTTTGTAGTTGTTTTGTTTTGAATAAAGTACTCTGGTCCTATAGTTATGGCTCTGAATTAGTGAATGTAATAGAATTAGTAGAATTATCAATAAAGGTGGTTCGTTTGACATTATTCAAATTTGTGAAATGGGTTGATGTCAATTTCTCGCTCTATACTATTTATTTAACTATTTATCGCTCCGATATTCTGCGTCGGGACGTTACATTAGTAATCTCATGATACATGTGATAGAATTAACATTGTGTTATATGATCATTGTTTCCATGTGTTAAAGATTATCCATACTTAAGGTTATAAGATGAGCATGATCATGTGTTAGAGTTATAATTACTAGTTGTGAGATAGGGTAATTGTGTTAGTTGGTTAAGTAATTGACTTTTTTAGAATGCATGTTACGATCTTGAGTTACTTGCTGAGTCTATCGCATAGACTCACCCATGTCGACATTTCAGAAGAGACTGAGGATCTCGAGATCGAGGAGCTAGCAAGATCCAAAGCAGAGCGTGAAGAGTATACTAGTTCAAGACTTATAGTTTAGTACTTAGTATGTGGAGTTAATTATAGTTTAAGCATTTGACATTGTGTACTTGAGACTGACTATGTTATTTTATTGTACTTGGATTATATAGACCGTGATATGTAGATTATAAAGTGGATGTATAGTTGTTATTATTTTTCACTGTAATTTTATTTTCTATTTGTGTGAATCTCAACTTAAGTGTCTATTGTTGAGGTTTTTCTCCCTTGTGACGTCTCCTTCCTTTCCGGCGTGGGTTGGTATGGCTTTACCGGACAAGAGTGGAGCATTATAGAAATTTCCAAGAACTTCAAACTAGAATTGAACAACTTGCTCCATCTTCTTTTTTAGAGTTGGGGAGGATATTTTTCTAAATAGGACTTTGATGTTACCGAGTTTGGAACAATTGTCACATTCATGACGCAATAACCCATAGAGCGTGCAAAATCTAGGGATTCTTTCATAGATCAATGGAAGCTTAATCACATATTGATTAGGAAGCTTTGCCTTAATGTGGGTCTTAAGAGGCAAGTTAACCTCAATGGCAACCTCGATCCTAGCAAATTCACTCCATTGATTAGGAGCCTCTGACAGAGGCTTGAAGGGGATACCAATTTGGTTCAGTCGCGGTGAGGAATTCCATAGGGAGATTGTAGATTCTAACCCATATTTCAGCTATTTATAATTTATAATCAGTAGGACTGCAATTTGGTCTGCCTCTCTTTATGAGATCAATCAAGTCATCATTGTATATCCAATGTGTTCTTTGGCAAACCTTCTCCAAATCCTCCAAGGAGACCAATTGAACCAAGAATCTTTCATTAGGATTCCAAAGTTTTCCCATCTAATCCTTCAAACCAGCTGGCCGAATCTCCTTATCAGTAAGGCTACGGTTCCAAGAAGTAGTGGCATCAGCAACATCAGAACTAAGCTCAATAAGTTCCTCCACATGATCATCAGTCAGTAGCTGCATTGAAGCTCCTGAGAATCTCTTCTTCATGGGGAATAAGATGCTTGTCTTCCTCCACCTCTGGATCTGTAACCACAGGACAAGTAAACGAAACGAAAATAGAAACCATAGACGAGAACAGAGTAGGGAAGCAAGGATGATATATATAGTGTGCTCAGATGAGGAAGGAAGAAGGGTAGGAGATGAGGTCAGCCATTGGAGGACTAATGATCGAGCAAGAAAGAGGTTTGAGAGGCAGAAGCAAAAGTCACAGGGACAATAACCACGATGAACCAGCCCGGTTCAAGACAGTTGAACTAAGAAAAGGAAAGCAACAAAGGAAAAGAAAACATATGAGGGTCTACTTGGAAGATCCGCCAATGATTCCTGGCCAACATGAAAATAACAGCTAAGGGGAAACGATCTCTTCTACTTATATATATAGGAGCAAACCAGTTCCCAAGGTCAGAGAGGCAACGTCCATTTTCCCATTAAAAGTAAAAAAAAAAACTCCAAGGAAGAAGTGGAAGAAGACTGGTACGCTTCCGCAGGGATCCTTCCCCACGACTGATTCGTCGGCATAACTTGATCACCATGCACATCACCTACTCGTTACTCGTATTCATACTCATCGTGGGCTCTTGAATCTTGGAACGTTAGGTTACTAGTATATAGAAGATATTTTGATACAAGTCAATGTATTATTGTGTGTTAAATTGGTATTAAAAAGTGTAAATTATTATTAAAATTTGTCAATTATTATTAAAAAGTGGTGTTAGAAAATCATTTTTTTGGGGCCTCGGTGATTTATAGGTGGTTAGTGTCCTTAGGAAATCCCCACGGGATATCACGTTGAATGTCCCACAATTTCCAGCACAAGGTCTTAGTTAAGAAAATAAATTTATGGGAAAATTAATTTAAGCAATGAGGGTGTTTTAACTACAGGTCCCCCTCTCGGAATATTTGTGCGAAGAAGTCCAGATGTTTTCATAGGTGTTAACTTTTAGTCCCTATTTTTTTTCGAGATCTCTACTGGACAATTTTCGAGTAATGTTTTCCGTCTTTCGACTATGAGTAATTATTATTTTAAAATTTTTGAACTCTTATTTTAAAGTCTTCGAACTTACATTTTAAGTCATGTCAATGGTTACTTTAAGTTTCATACAATTTTAACACACAATCACACATATTTTAACGATTTTGAACTCTTACTTTAATACATTCGAGTTTAAATTTTAAGTCACACATAGTGTAACTCATCATCACACATATTTTGACGACTTCGAACTCTTATTTTAACGCCTTCAAACGTAGAGTTTAAGTCATGTTAATAGTGACTTTAAATGTCACACGCTTTAACTCACCGATACACATATTTTAACGACCTCAAAATCTTACTTTAATCGCTTCGAACTTAGACTATAAGTCATGTCAATAGTGACTTTAAGTCCCATACACTTTAACTTATCATCACACATATTTTAATGACCTCGAACTCTCACTTTAACGTCTTCGAACTCAAATTGTAAGTCACGTCAACAGTGACTTTAAGTCTTACATATTTTAACTCATTGTTACATATATTTTAACGACTTCGAACTCTTACTTTAATATCTTCAAACTTAGACTTTAAGTCATGTCAGCAGTGACTTTAAGTCCTACACACTTTAGCTCACTGCCATATATATTTTAACAACTTTATACTTTTATCTGAAAACTTTACAACAATTATATATGTGATAAATTGTGTAACATAAAAGGTTATAGTAAAATTATAAACCGTTAAAGTAATAAACAATTCGTCTTATTGTAAGATGAGTAAATGGTTAAAGTAACAGAGAAGACCAACCTCTGTCCCGGAAAGAGTGAATGTGCCCAGTGGTTGACATTGTTTCGGAGCACTCATTGTTTAACTTCTACATATTACAATTCTATTGCGCTCATTGTTGTCGAAGAGTGTGTGTGCTTAGATATGTATGTGAATGTGTTTAAAATATACGTATGCATATATTAAAGTAACACTATAAATGAGTAAAATAGAAGATGAGTCTAGTTAAAATTAGGGGTGGCAATGGGCCGGGCCTGGGTTGGCCCGGTTCCAACCCAGTCTCTAACTGATTGGCCCGGGTCCGGCCCGGTCCGATTTTACCTTTTAAAAGATATTCTTATTATTATTTATTTATTTTTATAATAAAATTGATGTTCGTTGAATCAAAACAACATAAAATAAATATTAGACTAATCTACATAAATTTATTTCTAGTTGTTACAAATATGAAATAAATTTTAAGTTATTAAACATAGCTCCACAACACAAATTTTAATCCAAAATTTTAGAATATTAAAATTATCGTCATATCACTTGGTTTTTTTTAAAAAAATACTAGGCCACCGGGCCGCTCGGGCCGGGTAGAGCCAAGCCCGAGCCCGGCCCAATCTTACTTCGGGCCGGGTCGGGCCGAGCTCAAAATTAAAATGAGATTAAAATATTCGACTCAAGCCCGTATAAAACCGGGTCGGGCCACCGGACCTTCGGGCCGGCCCGGCCCAGTTGACACCCTTAGTTAAAATACAAGAATAGAGAATAAGAACATAAAGAATAAGTAGACGAAGAACCCAGTTAAAGTAGATGAAGAAACCGATTAAAATAGACGAGGAAACTAGTTAAAGTAAAAACACAATAACTATACATACTTGATGCTAAAGAAGAAAGGTGCACATTAATTATACGAAGGATAAAAAGAAAAACAAAATAAAGGACGGAAACCATCTTTCGTGGACTAATTATTAACGTCCATCGAAAGGCGGGATTATCTGGCTCATCTTTTCCCGATAGAGATCAGAACATATGTCCGTCTATTGTCAAGAACTCCTAATTAATTTTTTTCTAATTTTATTAGTCAAATTCCAATCAATAAAATTGTTTTATTATAATATATATCATCATTATTATTATGTTAATTTTATATAAACATTTCTCCACAAAAATTAAACGCGAGGCTAGAACGGATTTGACAAGAGTAGTCCTTCCACTTTCGAGGTCTTCATTTTCTCTCTTGTTTTTGCAATATTAGAGCAAGGAACAACCATTTTATTACAAGAAATGTCTCTTGCTCGCCTTGTATGGATAGACCGTCTACAAACACAAGCAAATGAGAGTGACGGATATACGAAGTACTAACATACGTTTCACCAACCTACGATACAACAACTAAAAAAGCTTCGATATGATTAAGAGGTCGAAACAAATCCTAACATAAAGAACAAATATTTTGTGTGTATCTTGCCATTAGTGAAGAGCAACCAAATATATCCTTATATTTGCTGGTTTAATTCTCCTCTTATACCATTGAGGGATGTGGAATTTGAATCTAACAACCAAAACCTCTTAAACAAGTGAAATACGGTGAAACTTGAGATCTTTTGTCACGTCCCGACGCGGAATATCGGAGCGCGAAGACAGTTGCAAGTGAACGGGTATAGAGCGAGTACTAGACATTGAACAAGAATAAGTACTAAAACAATTTCATTCATTAATAATCTTTCAAATGCCTAGTTACAACCACTAATATCAGAGCCAGTCTATGGAGCCCAATTATATTGAAAGAAAGTAAAAGACTGAACTTCAAACATAACCACTACAACGCTAATATAGCAATAGGACGTTAGGGTACTCAAGACATCACTCCAGGTCGTTTCCATCCTCTTGAGTGTATGGTTCATCCTCGGTCTCACCTGAGAACACAACGACAAATAACGTAGGGTGAGCGATAACGCCCAGTAGGACTTAAATCTTAGGATCAAGCATGCTTTAAGTGATTAATGTCTTATAAAGCATGATAACTAGAGAGAATAACGAGAATGTATAGAAAGTACTGGTACATGATTACGAGAAACAATAGCACAATGCACGAGAGTATAGCACAACAAGTGTTGATATCGGATTGGCCGTATAACAATATAACAAGTAAAGTTGCACAACAGTGCACAAGTCACGATAGCAAGTGTTTGGTCGATATTCTTTCAACCACAAGATTCAAGTAAACCAATCATTGACTATTTGATTAATTGATTGCCATAGATCAAATCTTGCGTGTTCATGCGTTAGGTGTATGCCATCACCCATATCATTAGACCCTCGTGAGTTATAGCCTTTCAGGTGCTCCTCCCAAGGACCAGACCGGGCCCTTATAATGTTGCCTAGCATAGTCATATTTTTATATCGCAGACAATCAATTTAATGGCCAAATAGAGTACCAAGAAATAGATGAGAGTACTAGATGAATAGACGAGATAGTAGAGAGAACGTGAATAGACGAGCGAGTAGAGTATAGATGAGAGCTAGTGGACATTGCACGTAATGCGACGAGTAAACAGGCGATAGTAACAGTTGCACAACACGCACACTTGGTGTTGGCAGTCAGGTGGAACTCACGATCTTCCCGCTGGCCATATGATGCACAAGTCCAGAGGTCCGACGTGATTCAAGGTAAGAGTGAACTTCTAATAGCCGTTTGGATCATATCGATCCCTAAAGGTGTAATGGGGGTTAGGGTACAACCGGCTCGTCGACCATGTGGGAATCTATGATCAGAGGAGACTTATGGAGGCCTTGTACAAGGGTTCACTAGTCCGGCGAAAGGAATATCCGACGGAGAGTTCACCACAAGCCAAGTAAAGTGTGTATATAAAACAAGTGCTCGACGTTCTAGAGGAATTCTAGAACAGTGGAGCGTCGAGATCGGTGTTTCAAAACACGCGAAAATCGAGGACAAGTTCATTTACAAGTAAGACAATTTAATTGCATAAATTACCAGATATATTATGTCATATGTTCATGCCAATTAAGCCATATTTGGATGGTTCCAAGTGTGTATGTGTCATGAAATTGTAGATAGAAAAGATGTCGTGAATATGTATTTTAAAACATTCAATATAACTCCATGTAAAACATGTGTTTTTACTGCGTGTATGACTGTTAAAAAGACGTAAGAATATTTCAGAAAGTGAGAAATGATTTTTATGGATTTTCATGCAAAATCCTGTGAAGGCGACATAGGCCAGTAAGGATTGCGACAGGGGTAGGGCAGGTAGCGACAGGGCCTACAAAGGGTTGCGACAGCGCTACCAGGACAGAAGGCCAGAACGCGACGTAGGTACTGTCGTATTCAGAAAGCGACAAGGAAGGCGTCGCGACGGATTGAGAACGTGACAGGTGGATGGTCGCAATCAGACCCAGAAGGCAACATATCGGCCTGTCGCAATCTGGTGGTCTGCGCCTGACTCTGACAGGAATCAGACCAGGTTTTGGATTGCGGGCCAACTTGAATCAAATTGACATAGGGTTGTTCAGAAATTCATAACTATTTGTATACACGATGAAAAATCATGAAACCAGTTTTGAATTGATCCAGACATGCAAGGGTACTTCTAGTAATTTGGAATTTGAAAACAATCATGGTATCGACATGATTCTAACAAGCGGAACAAGAAGCAACCTGATTCCAGGTGCAGTAGAGATGAATGATTTAATTCGAGCAGCATGCTTTATAAAAATAAGGGCTTTTAGGGGCAAAAGATGCCTAACATGCATCAGTCCCTACAGTAAAAATCTCGTAGCATGGGGTTGAGTATACAAGGAGATCAAGAGTTAAGAAGAGGGTTCGGGGTCATGTACGTTGCAGAACATGAAAAATCAAGAACTAAAGATATGCTCGATGGAAAATTATGAAACTTGAGGGTTTTGTTCCTGATGTATGGAACAATCTACAGACGAAATATCAGGATTTTAGCTTGTGAGAATGTTTACCTTGACTCGATTTCCTCTTCTAGGGCTAGAACTTGAAGAACGGGGTTGAGAGCTTGAAGGGTTCTTTTTCTCACGAAATCTCCTCCTCCTTGGCCTCTCCTCCTGGTCCAGGAATTCCTTGGCATGAGCTTGGGTCGGCCAAGAGGGTTTAAGAGGTGTATTTATATAAACACAAGTTCATATTCCTACTACTACTCAAATTTCTCTTAATTTCGAGATTTCCTAACTCCACATTTCCTCTCTTGCTTTTCAATCTCTAATTAGGGTAGGATAGTATCTAAATTCGTACTAGACTATATGGGGTAGGTTTAGGAATCCAATTCCTATTCTAATTGCCACTTTTATTGCTTTAATAACCCCTTTCCAATTATGATATAATTAAACTCTAAATGTATGGTATTTTCTTATTATTCTCCCCTTACAAATTCATATTTTTGACCCAATAAACTCTAGGGAATCCATTACGCAAAGCCCATTACTCTTTTCCATGTAATGGGTTTTATTTAATGCTCTTTTCATTTAAATATTAATTTAGCTAGGTTTTAATTCTTTATTTAATTTTTTTATTTTTTCCTCAAAAATTCAGGTTGCTACATCTTTCCTTTACTCCATCCAATGGTTCACATCTATCTTTTTTGCCCCTTCAACTTGCCCATCTGAAGAGAACCAGACGGACAAAAGTGAAAGATGGGTTTTGTGAAAGTAGATACATGATCCGGATCAGGCCCTATGTATATCTATACTAATATAATTCAATTTTCGAACAGTTACGTGGTAATACCAGGAGTTGAGTTTTCTCGCCTAAAACATCTATACTAATAAAACTCAATTTTAGAGTAGTCAAGTGACAACAACAAAAGTTGAGTTTTTCCTCCAAACAAATTGTCTATCTATTTTTTTTTTACAATTTTTCGTAGACCATTTGAATTTCAAATTTTGAATTGTTGGCGCTTTCGTGCCTCCTCCCTAACTCCTCAAAAGCCACCTCTCTCTCTCTCTTCTCTTGCACCTCCTTTCCCCCTCCACTTACACGTCGACCGCCCTACTTCCTTGGTCTCTCTATCTCTCTCTACACCGCACGCTCTCTCTCTCTTCCTGCGCATCTCATACTCCTACTGTCCTACACCTCCTTGCCCCCTCCAGTAGTCCCCCCTCTCTTCCCCAGTGTCTCGGCCGCCCCACTTCACACTTGGGAAGCGCAGGGCGAGGGGAGCGTGGCGTCACCGTAGAAGCCCAAGCACTGTCTCTGCGCCCCGGGAAAATGGGTCGTGGATGACTGGAAGGTGCTACAGCTGCCAGAGTACCCAGACAAGGTGGAGCTGGTGGCGATGCTGTGGACGATCGAGGTGTTCCCACTGATCATGTCCGTTCGGGAGGTGCAGAGCCTGGCGGATGCCATCATGGGGAAGACTTTCCTGCTACGGACGCCTGAAGCCACGCCGCCCAGAATGAGCGCCTCTTTGTCCAGATAGCCGTCCATGTCCTCTACTTCGAATAGCTCCGCCTCTGCAACGCCATGAACTGCGGCCTCTATGAGCAATTCTTCCTTTCCTCTGCCTCCGTCGCCTCCACCCAGTCCCCCTTACCGCCCCGACAGTGGCGTCGGCAGTAGTGCCGCCTTCCTCGCGACAACTACGCTCTGGTTTGGAGGGAGAATCGAAAGCTGAAGTTGGAGGTGGCTAGGATGCATGCGAATGCGGCTGACGAATTTGGAGAAAAGACCACGTCTCCACTTCGGCTGGACTTCGAACTCGATGCTTAAACGCTGAGAACAGAGAAGGTGAAGAAAAAGAAAACGAAGGGCACTGAAGCTACTGTAGCAAAGCTACGAAGCTACAATAGCTACAGTGAAAGAGAGAAATAATATGATAAAAAGTTCACTTTTCTCTCTCTCAATTCTTTTGTAGAACACATGTATTAGAGGTTTTGTAATTTTATTTTAAATACTTTTATTTTTAATAAGAATCTTCATTTTTTAAGAATATTGTATTTCTATACATAATATTTTCTTATTTTAATTTTGTTATGTATACTATAGTATAGATTATGTATGTTATACATTAAAAAGTTGACTAATTATACATATTTTTTATTCTTATTCTTTCTATTTTAGTTTCACTATTATATTTGTTTGAATGCTTATATTGATTGAATTAACGTAAGAACAAAATCTAAAATCCAATTAGGCCATACTTTCAACTATATTTTGTGTTATTGCAAATTTATATGGTCATAACTTAGATAATAATTTAAATTGAACCTAAGTTTTATTTTTATTTCATTATTTATATGTTTCGTTATATATGCTTTGTATGATCATATGTTGAATAATTGTTAACATTATTTTAAGATTATTTTAATTGTTAACATTATTAGTAATTATGTTAATTACTAAATTTTAATATAATAGTATAGATTGTTTTATTAGAGTTAGTTTTTTTATTGTGTTCCATTCAATGATATTATACATCTTTACAAATAATATTTGAAACAAAATATTCACCTAAAGAACTGTAGCTATGTAATGTTGCTACAACACATGTACTGTAGCTACAGTAAGTTTATATTCTCTATTTCATTGTCTTATGGGGTGTTTGGGAGCAATTAAAAAAAACTATTTCTACTTAAAAAATCATGTTGGATTTATTTTAACTTTAAATTTAAAAGTATGATAACATGAAGTTATTTGTTTGGTAAAAATATCAAAAATTTTAAAAATTATGTTGATGTGTTTGGGCATAGGGCGGATGGTGTGGGGGGGGGGGGGCGCCGGGGAGGGCGGGGGCGGGGGGGGGGGGGGTGCTGTGGGGGCGGCAAGGGGTGTAGGGGGGCCGGCGTGGGGGCGCTGGGGCGGGGCACTGTAGTCGGGGGCGCCGTGGGGACAAGGGCGCAGGGGCGCTGGCGAGGGGGCTCCGTAGGGGCGGCGAGGGGTGCAGGGGGGCCGACGAGGGGGCGCTGTGGGGGCACGGGCGTAGGGGTGTGGAGGTGCCGGCGAGGGGGCGCCATGGGGAAGGCGAGGGGGCGCAGGGGGGCCAGTGTGGGGGCGGTGGGGGGCTGGCGTGGGGGCGCTGGGGGTCCAACGCGAGAGTCCAAAAAAAAAAAGATAGGTCGACCCTTTTTTTTTTTTGAAAGAGATATAGAGGGCGCGAGATATTCTCCCCAAAAATTAGAAACGACTTACCAAATATACTCCATTTACTTCTCTTTTTTTTTCAAAAAAAAAAGAGAAAAAAATTGGTAAAAAAGTGTAACCAAACATCATGTTAAACACTTCATATTACTCTAACATTTTCTTGAGATCTGTAATTAAAATTATTTTAATTTCACTTTATGGCCAATAAAAATATACTTATACTAATTATATAATTTATTTATTTAAATCTTAAAAATCTCCTATCCCCCTCACCACTATCTCTCTTTCTTCTTGCTAATTAGAAAATAATTGGTAATTTATGATAAGGTTTATTGTTTAATCGTTCTATTCATCTTCACATTTTAATTATGTTTAGTTTAACAAATTTTTTTAATAAAAATATATATACTTTTATAAATAATATTTTTATTTATTAATATATTTTATAATCAATAACCATGGGTCGCACGGATGTCCAACTAATATATAGTATATGACGGTTGGGATTGAAGAAAAAAACACCCTATAAAGGGCATGTTCAAATAAAAGAGACAGGTAGGTTTTTATTAAATAGACAGAATGGGATAAAGAAGATTTTTTTTCCCTCTCAGAACAAACTAAATCAGTGGGATTAATATATGAAAACCTCAAAGGGGAGGATCTTATCTTAGAAGTTGGAATTTTCCAACAAGATATCCAACAAAAAAGGCATTTTGTCCCCACCACGATGTCCAAGCAACATCACCACTCCCTTCCTTCTTATCCTTCACCACTCACCACATGCGTTATATTCTTTCGCCATCAAAATGTTTTCTTCTGAAAGGGACATCACCTTTTATCCCCATTGGAATCCCCTTCCTGTTGGAGAACAAGAACGGGTCTCCAAATCTTGCCGGTGATCAAGTGGGCTGGGGACCGGCGATGGCTTCATTCGTGTTGTCGAGTTCTTTTCTCATATTGCAGAAGTGTATAATAGAAATAGGGGGGGAAAAGACACAGCTCATCTGAAACTAAATTTTTTTTAGATAAGCCTATAGAGGAGGAGGGAGACTGTGACTAGAGTCCACTAGAGCCAATCCCTCATAACATGTCCCATAAGCTCTTTGGCCGGGGCCTAATAAAGTTAATGGGCTCGGTTCAGTTATGACCCTTAGGAGATCAAAGAAATGAAAAAAGAGCGAAGGGCTCCAAAGAAACTTTAGTCCCAAAGTGGATGCTCCCTTTTCTCCCTCCTCTTGGCTGCCTTCAAGAAAAGGCCAACATGCACAAGTATAAGGGGAGAGACATATGTCAACCAAGATAATGTCCAAACTCCTCTCTCTCTTTCTTTTCTTAGGCTGAGTTGAGTCGGGATCACTAACTTGACCATTGAAGGGTCAGCCTAGGAATATCATCCCAAAATTGACTTCCTTTGCAGGTCGGGTCAACTTTAGTTGAGAGCAAATTCTTGTTCCCCCACTCTTTTGCAGAACCCAAGTTCCAACCTCAGGTTCTCAGAAATCAGCCCATGGACACTCTTGAGGGTTTGAACCAATCTCATTATTGGCATCATATGTAGGAACAAACAATCACTAACCAAGGGTGTAACTCGATCAGAGGATTCAGATACCTAGGGCCAAGGTGACCATCAACATCCAGAATCCTATCCCTTTGGTCTCCGTAGAGTAGTTCTAGGTTCTCTCTTAGCAAGTAGCCGACTTGTGGGAGACAATCAAGGGGTTGTCAACCCTTCCCGAGTTGGTGGGAGCCCTCACCCACGAGTTGACTTCCCCTTCCTGAGCAAGGGGTACACCTCATGAGGTTGCTCAAGATCCACCTCAAGCAACACCAACAGTGCCCCTAGCTACTACCTCACCCAGTGGATACCTTGGACATGGACACATGTACTTCTAGCAACACATCATTATCCCTTGCTGACCCCACTATGGAAGACCTCAACGGCGCACCACCTCGCCTCGAAGACCGTTGCCCCAACAGCTGCCAAGGAGGCTAGAGAAGAAGTTCAAAAAAGTTCAAAAAGAAGTCCAGAGGGTGGATGGGTAGCTCCTAACCTCTTTGGTGGTGCTTGTCGTGCATCTTTGATCTCCCTTCATCAAAGAAATCTTGACGGTTGCACACCTAGGGACCACCAATTTGACCGACCACTTGGATCAGTTCAACACTTTTCGTTTCTTCCAAGGGGCCTCAGTTGAGGTCAAGTGCTAGACATTCCCAACATTGCGTGGAGGAGCTGTAGTTTTGGTTCAAGACTCTCATCCTGAAATCAATCTCATCCTTTTAGATGCTCAGAGCACAATTTTTGAAGCATTTCACAGGATATGCTCGGTGGACAAAGAGATTGGCCTTTGCCCTCATTGTTTGGCAGAAGCTTAGTGAGTCCCTCCATGGGTATGTGGCATTCATCCATGCAGAAGTGTTGTAGATCTCGAGGTTGGACATAGCAATTGCCATCTCAGCACTTATATGGGGGACAATCGACTTTGATCTCCAAGGCTTGTTGGCGAAGAATCTGCCTACCACCTTCACTGAACAAGGCTAACTGGTACTCCAATTGGGAGGCTATCTCGAAAGGTGCACTCCACCGCCCGAGGCAGACCACCAAGTCGGGAGGCCGCATCCCATTTTCTCTCGAGAAAGGATCAGAGAAGAATAGGCAGCACCGCAGGCCTCTGCCTTCATAGTGCTCGGGAATCCTCCTTAGTTCTCATCAACGATCTACCCCTTATATATAGAAGGGTTTTAGAAGGAACAACAAGCAACAGAAGACCAAGAAAATGGAAAGCTAGAAGCTTAGTTCTCTAACAGTGTCGGCCGAACTTGGTACTGCAAAGTTCTAGCTATGGTGCGGCATAGTTGCACAGCACTATACGGGTAACCTTGGGACTCTAAATTCTACAGAATGAAAAACAATAATAATTCATGAAATGCCCTTATGGTAAGCTTGCTTCGTATCCACACCGCAATATCTTTATAGGGTCTGTGCGAAGAAGTATGTTGTGCATTAATTCCTGGTAATAAGTTAGGCTTTGGGTGTCCATTTAATTGTTTCCCGCATGAATCATGAGGGTTACTTCTTCTTCTCCACAGTAGAAGTGACCGGAGGGGAAGAAATATTTTGGCTTCTTCCATCTCATCCATCACAAAAAATCAAAATAGCCTTGTTGCAGACTTTGGTGCCAACTCACTGGATGCTTGAGCTTTCTGACCAAATCTAATGGGGCAAATTAAATAAAAATCTCTATAAAATATTTGACTTATTTCTAATATTCGATAGAGTTGTAATTCATTATAGTAAAGATTATCTTATATTTATAATTATGTATATGCCCTCCTACGAGTTTTTTCATGTCAAAATCTCAATGTAGAAAAAAAGAATAGAATCCTCTAGAGATATCTTGAACAGAAGTTTGCTGTGGCGGCTTGTGTGACAATTAAGCTCGAATATAGAGAGCATACAAGTGAAAGGAAAAAGTAGGATGAATCTTCGTGTAATTTTTATTTTACTATGCAAAAGCCCCATAACTAAGACTCTTGTAGCGGTTTAATAGCTCAGTCTTAATCATCAAGTTGGCATGCTACATAACCACTAAGATCTGATGATGTGCAAGGAACATTAAAATGATTTAGTGAAGGGTAGTTACAAAGATCTCCATGCGTCGGGGTTGCTTGGTCCACGTTGAGGAAGGTACTGCGCGCCCTTGGGTCGTCAACAGATATTAAAAGTTCTTGCCGCAAAAAAAAAAAAAAAAACTCAGGGCGGTCACTGTGTCCCTTTCAAATCTTGATTCTCTTGTGATTTGTGTGAGGTCCATGCTCATCAGGGACGTAGACGCACGAAAAACATATATAAATAAATACCACTGATCTTTATGTATCTCTGTTGACTATCATAGAGTATGACTATTGAAATGTATTATAAATAAGAAGCATGTGACTTAAGAGCAAATTAATCAGTGAATGTTAGGTTTGAACGAGGACTTTTAACGAGAATATGCCAAAATATTGGTTGTTATAGCATCTTGGATGTTTTATGGATGATATCACGCCCAAGGGTCCGCCAAATCTCATGAAGTCATGATCACTATTTTACTCCACAAATAAGCATTTACGAGAGCTTTTGACAAGGTTTAATAGAAATAAAAATCTATTGGCTACTCGCAGGAGCATGCGTCAGCAGAACATGCGAGACGTGTGGGTTTACGCCACACTGGAGAGAGCCTAGTTTCACATGGCTGCACCCAGTTATGCGATCAGGAATTCTATGGGATTTACTTAAAGAAAATTACAAGATACAGGAATGAGGCGTATCTTTCTTTTTTTTGAAAGAAAGAACCTATAACATTCTCGCTTATATATTCTTCATAAACTTGGTTTTAATGGATTTTGGATCCAAGATCTCACAATTTTGATGTACACAGTTTGATCACTGGGCTACTCTTTGAATTCATGCGCCAGTTTCGATATAAAATCAAAACAGAACTTTATATTGACATCTATATTAGTCTAGAGAGATGGCGATGGACGCTAAACATTACCAAATTCTTTTCAGTCTTCCACTATCTGTAAGACCAATACCAGTTTATCCTCTTTAGAACTTTTAACAAAACACTAGTTTGTAAATTGAAATTGAACTTACCTTAAGAATTTTGCTTCTAACACAATTCACTTATGGAGCACTTTACGTTGGTATAGAACGTTGTGAAAATACTATAAGACGCCTAGTTCTGACGATGTTCTTCTGTGTCTTACATGAAATGGTACTATTCCACAACTCTTTTCGACATGCAAAAACCTTTTGCACATGAATGGATGAGTACAGAGCTGGGGAGTTGGTGGGCTTACTATGTAACTAATATGGAACACCTCTTGATACATAGGAAGTACCCAATCTGTGTGTACAGAGAGAGAGAGAGAGAGAGAAGGAAGAGAGAGAGAGAGAGAGAGAAAGAGAGAGAGAGAAATAAAGTGGAATTCACAACATTTTACATGCAAACAGGCATCCTAACATGGACCAGCTCTTGATACATATGGAGGACCAACCGGAAACTAGTATGTACATTATGGTGCACAACGTCGTCGTAGAGCCTCACGCAGAGATCCACCTTGGGTTAACAGCATGGTAAAGTCTGATTTGTGGTTAAGCCTGACAGCCTTCAACCCAGCACTTCACGTAACGCATCAGCCGAACAAACTATGGACCCTTTACCTTGTTTTCTGGGATACATACAGCAAAGTGCCTGACCTGCCACACGCCACGCGAAGGTGCATTTGCCAACGTCGTTCCTCTGCTTTGCATAGTCATAGCAAATGTGATATATGGAAAGAGCCTCATCAAAAACATCCTCCTCCTTTCGTGTACAATCCTCTAAGTCAGCAGCGCCATACAAGATCTGCAATTACAGTAAAAAGCAATCCATCATCACGATGGTTATGGCGAAAAATGAAGGCATTGATCTATAGGTACGCACATTTTTGTATTTCTGGATGACCGCATCCGCGGCTGCATCTTTTATCTCCTTGGACCGAACCATCAAAGCTTGCTGCATTTCCTTTCGATACTGCTCATAATGTTCCCGCCATGTTTCCATGCTACGTGGGGCTTCACCCTCAAAGCAAGTCAGTTTCCATACTTCTGCCCAAGAACATGAAGAAAAATTGTATTTGTCAAAGAAAGTTTTCATATTTGACGGTCTTGAAGCTTCCTCTTCCCAAAGCACACATTTGCAATAAGCATAACTTTAATGAATCGGATATAAAATACATGAACAACAAAGTCCATTTCTTTCCGAAAGAGCCAACAAGCTTTGTCATTTGGTGTGGAGCCAGAGCTGGCCACTGTTGATCAGTGATATCAGATAGATTCCACACCATCTTTTGACATGACACCAAGCAGACAGCCATTAAAAAGTTAATTTTGCACTTAGCTTGTCATCCTCTCGCAAGTGTCAATTACCTCATTCATTTCTTGGATACAGTCATACAGAACAAAATGTTCCAGATTGCAGCTGAACGTTCATGTTGGCATGTTCGTAAATAAAAACATGAATCAGACATCACACTGAGACATGTTACCTTCATAGCCCAAAGTGCCAAGAAGCCATTTAGCTTTTAAGATGTTGTGCAAAGATTCTGATGATGTGGGAAATTTCAGCGTGCCCCCCAAGAGCTATTATCCCATTTGGGGTTTTGTCCTTTTTCTAAGAAAAGGGCCCTCTTGGAAGAAGAGGAATGAGTCTTACTTATAATCACACGCTTATTTTCACTAGATCTAATATGGGACTAAACTATACAGCCCCCTAGTGAGCATAGAGATGTGTGTCTTGTTGCGACAAGACGCTTGAGCAGGGCACAGCCTCTTGTTCGGTTTTCACTTACAGCGCCAATGTTGATGCATAAGCGGTATTGTCTCCATTTCGAGTTTTACCCTTTTTCTAAGAAAATGATCTTCTTGGGAGAGGAGAAATGGGTCTTACTTATAAGCACATAATTATTTTCACTACATCCAATATGGGACTGAACTATGCCTCTACAGTTTCTATTATGTGCCATGGTTGCATTGTTCGGAAAACATCAAATAAGTATGCATTACAAGTCATTGAATTCTCACCTTTCTTAGAATCTGTTTGGGAGGAATTGACCTTGTCGAAGATTTCTCCCAAGATAGAAGTAGAGTTATAAGAAGTACAAGAAGATTTCTTCTCTAGAAAATGTGGGTACTTCTCTGCCCTTAAAGACTCTGGAACTTCAACCTAATATTTAGCATGAAAAATCATTAGAACAGAACACTCCAATTTACATCATTTATACAACGTCAAGAGAAAGTTTAGAATATTTAACGAAAACAAATGGCAAAGGCTTTAAATTCTACAAAGAGGCAATTTGGAGACAATCTACGCTACTAACAAGCTAAAGATCATTTTTTTTGTTTGTAGGTTCAAAAGACTCACACAAAAGCAACTCTGGACATGCTTCTGGAAGAATCACCCTTTTGTCTCAGAATTACATCAGGGCAACTGGATCAGATTCTTGTGAAAAGAATAAGAAATCTCACAGTAGGACTTCAACTGTGAACACATGATCTGGAATCACAACCACTTCTGAGAACTTTTTCTTTTTTTCCTTCTTTGGGGTGGGGGTGGTTCTATCATATGTTCGGTTTTCTAACAAAACCAAATGAAACTCCCCCTCGACAACTAGTGTCTACTTGTTTTCACCACAACAAACTGCATCAAGTGACAGTTAGAGGAATAAATATACTACATACGTAAATATGATGTGTATGGACATCCTTGCCCAAGCTTAGTGTGACTGATCAGATAACACCACATGATGAAACAATGGCACCATGCTGATCACAACAGTTTGTAGCAAATACTGAACATTTTGAACAGCAATGTTCTTAAGATGACCAAGATGGATGCTTGTCACATTGGCTAGCAGGTTGAATTACAATTATTTATAATTCTGCATGGATTAAGCTTTGGTTACAATGGGAAGTTAAATTAGATGGACTTTGAATGTCCTCTGAAACACGGGGCACTTACAAATTGTCTCCATCCAATACAACAAGGAAACAGCAGCATGCACAAAAAAAAAGGAGAATAAGAACAATAGCACAAAATTTTGAATTTCTTCAACGATCAAACCAGTTGGAATCCACCATCACTGTGGCTGAACCATATGGGCCAGATGGCTGGGAAAGAAGCTGGCTAGAGATTTTAGGGGGAGATTTGATTGACTCACCTCTTTGATTGCATGATTAGTGGAATCTAGAGGATTTGATTGCTTGTGATTGTATGATTAGGGGGATTAGATTGATTACACAATTAGGAGAAATTTCGTGATTTAATTTTGTTTCAAGGAATTCACCTTATCCATAAAATAAACTTTGCAATCTCAATTTCAGAATTAGTGCTTGATTGAATTCCTTTTTGAAATTGAGATGTGTTTTCATCACCCGAGGGGATTGGCCATGAGGGCCACACCACCACCATCCAGCCACCTTTCCCTGCTCTCTCCTCCACATCCTGTCTGCTGTGAGCTAGCAGCTAAAATCCACAGCACCACCAGTGCCCCACATGGGTACTCACCCCACAGCCTATGCACCACCCCACTCACAAGCTTCCCACTGTGACTCTTGTTGTGCCATGGGGACCTTGTGATGCGAGACCATGGCCGACAGATGGGCCAACATGGAGGATGAAGTCTTCTGCTAATATGTTGATCAGGCTCGACTGGGGAGTGTCCCAGTGGACCAGGCTAGAATCAATGGACCGGGGAAAGGTAGCCAGGCATCCTAGGCCTGGAAGACCCGTGCACATGGGCCAGCCACCTGGCCAATGTGGACAGCACTGGGGTTGGGTCGACCTGGGGCATCCCTGGGGTTCAAGCCTGCAGCATGTGGGGGTGCAAACTAGGCAACACGACTGGGCAACAGAAGCCCGTTGGGGGCCAGGGTGCAAGCGATGAAGGGTCAGCCCGTGAGGTCACGAACAGGGGCAACAGGCAGGCTTGGCATTGTACGGATGCCC
This sequence comes from Colocasia esculenta, assembly GCA_014218235.1. Classification (NCBI taxonomy): domain Eukaryota; kingdom Viridiplantae; phylum Streptophyta; class Magnoliopsida; order Alismatales; family Araceae; genus Colocasia; species Colocasia esculenta. The sequence continues at coordinate 76,081,802 of CM024764.1, read as the reverse complement.
TGATGCTGGCCCAGGCTTCACCAATAGATCGGGCGATGGATGAGCAGTATCAAGGGCAATCGTGGGGAAGATCAGGCGATACATGGTTCTGCAAATGCAGGGGAGGCAGCAATGGCAGGGGGGATTACACAAGGCGACAAGGCGCACCAAAAGGTGGCCAGCCTCCCTCTCATGGGGAGGCGCCAAACACCATAGCATGGAGAGGAGAGGGGTGGCCAATGGAGGTCAGGGCAGCATCAGTGCCGGACAGCACGGCAAGTAGTAGCGGTAGGCAAGGATGGCAGTGTCAGTTTCAGTTTCGGTTCCGGCCGGGCCTGAAACTGAAACAGATCAGTTTCAGTTTTGGGCGTACGGGCGTACTTGGCTCCAATCATCATTGAAGATTCTTTTCTTCATCAGCCATTTTTCTTGCCTGGCGAATTCATATGCAAAATTTTGTGATTCCTGAATGGCGAAGCATGGTCATCACTCGGCCGACAGGTTTTGTTATTTCAGCATAATAAAGCCATTGGAACCTTTGCAAATTCTTTCAGGGAAAGCTCCAAACATTGACGACGACTCCTCAACTTATCACTGGTTGGAGTCACTTTTTGTCTAATAGTGGCTATGCTCTCAACGTCCCTTTGTCAACAAAACTGCCTCCAGAGAGCTTTACCAATGAGACATGGGAGCGTTGGGAAAAATATTTAATCAACGTCATTGGGTGTGTGGGACCACTAGAATGCCTACCCTTGATTGAAAATGCATCCACCCTTCAAGATATTTGGGATATGGTGGAGAAGACGAGCAGGGCTTACGGAGTTGAATTCGATCAACTGGTGCCAGTGCCTTCTTTTCTTCCAGGCCAACAGGTATTGAGCAGCCTGGCTTCTTCCTCTACTTCTGTATTCTTTTTTTTTTTTTTTCTTATCATCTTTCTCATTTATATATATTTTTGGATTTTCAACAATTCTCGTTTCTGGGATTACCGAAGGCAGGAGCGCCAATTCTCCTTCAGGCGTCCCTTCTTCTTTGAGGAGCAGAAGGGCCAATAGAGGTGGAGTTACAAATTCCACTCCGCCCTGCGGTAATTGTCTTCCTACTTTTTCATTCATCGCCATTATCTTTTTTTGTTGTTGTTGCAATTCTCCATCTTTCTCCTTTTTTTTCTTAGGCCCTTCTACTTCAGACACCGCCGCTTCTTATGGTAGTGGGGCAGTTGAAGATGCAAGCGCAGATGGTTCAGAGGCTTCAAATGATTATAATCCTCTGTCTGGGGATTCTCCGCTCTTTCCTGGTAGAGAATATGGGACTTCTCTCCGGGCAACTGAAGTGCTTTCATCCGAGACCATGGGGGAAGTTAGAGATCCTCAGACATTAAATAGGAGTGATGACTTGCCAATTCATGGCACTTCATTTGGAATGGCGGCAATGGATGATGACTATCATTATACCACCTTTTTCATTTGGTGATTTAAGATTTCCAGTAGAGCAATATCCTCCTCCTGCCACGGTTGAGGAGTATGTACCAGTGGCAATAGGAAAATTCCCTATTGGAGAGTCAGTTTCCGAGAGTACTTTCTTTCGAGCCAAAGTGTGGCCCATTTAACCTTCTTTACACATGTTACCTGATATTTATACATCATGTTGACTTTTTTAATGCTCAGGTGCCTTGGATTTCTTTAGGACAATTTTCTTGGAAGGGGAAACCGTTCCATATCTCGCACCTGAAGTCGGCACCTCTCTCCAATTTTTAGAGGACACGAGAGATCATTTTCAAGAGATGCGCGTCCTTTCTGCCTTTCAAGTGGGTGCCACCACTGGCGATGAGCATGCTCCCAAGGCAGAGAGTATTATTCAGAGACGTCCTCTTTATTGGGAGATGTGAGGACTCTATTCATATCCAGCAAATTTACCATCTTCATCCCAGATATTTATACCGAGGATTTAGGCTTTTATCGGCCCTCAGATCCCGAAATAGAAGAAAGAACTCTTCACTGGGTGAGCTGGAGGAGGAGCAAACTTTATTGATATCAGCCTTTTTCCTCCCTCCTTTTTTTTGAAGCTTGTATTTCATCTGCTTACTTTCCTCGCTGAAAGAAAATATTCTCATTAAGTATTTTTACCATGTACTCTTTTTTTAAATTGCAATTATACCCATAAATGTTGGGAAATTGCCTTTGTATCTAGAAAAAGAGTCCAAGCATAAATGTCAAATTTGTCTTTCCCTTTCCCAAACTAAATTTGGGTTGAAGGGGAATATTAACAAAAAAACCCCTCATATGGGGAATATGTTGCTAAGAATATATTATATATATATATATATATATATATATATATATATATATATATATATATATATATGATATCTTTTGTTTTGGGGTCAATGCATTGTTATGATTTGTATAAAGAAAGCAAGGTTGAAACGGCATGGTATCGAAGGTGTTCGAGTTATGCTCGATGTAAATAAACGTTGACTGCGGTCAACGGGGAGCGGTCTAGCACACGATACCCTAATCGTCTGATGAAATCGCGCGGAGTAAACAATGTCCAATAAATGGACGAGTAAAATGCCCGCATTAAGCGAATTTCAAATTGTCTGTTTTTACAGACTAGCACGCCCACAATATATATGTATGTGTGTACACATGCAGCGACTGCATGTCGCGTATCTATCCCGTGAGGGAAGATATTGGCCACAACATATTTCGTCGTTGTGCCGTTTACTTCTTCTCTTCCTTCCAAATGGAAGAGAGAGAAAGAAAACAACACGACAGTGTTTTAATTTTTTTTTTCTCCGTGACCGACACCAGGTCAGCCCATGAAGTGGTATTCTAGGACTATTCTAGTCATGCAACAGCATTAGGCTTATCTTCAGTCTTCACTGCCCTTGTTTGAACACGATACAGTTCTAGGACTATTCTAAAACTATGCTGGTTACTCCCATCGACAACAATAACCAGCATCACAAAAACCATAGTGGTTGAGTCCATATCCGTCCTGCATCACCCAAATGTCGTGTATAAATAATGCCTTGAGAGCAAAATGGTGAAGATTTCCATAACATGACAAAAAAATAGATCGGATGAACATGGCAAGAACTTGCCATAAACATCATTAAGATTCCCAGAGTTTCAATGTATGATTGTGCCATGAACTTGTACATGTAAAGGAACAGCAGAAATACCTTTAGTGTATCTAGCACTAGATGCATGTTTTAGCAACTAAGATTGATATACAGCAACCTTTTTATATGGGAAAATTTGAGGAATTCTAATAACCAACCTTCAATCCCTGTTTAGGAGCATCGAGGGCATCATAGTAGATGTCGACAAGTTTAAGCATTTTGTCTCGCAAGATTTGTTTCTCTTCTTCACAATCATCTCCTAATGTCAATAGTCGATCCATAAATGCCAGCCATGAATCAGATGCTGTACTCATACAGTAACTGAAAGAAAGCAGAACCATAGTAGTTCAAACTTCAACAAACAGCGCACATGACTAACACCATAAATTCCACATTTATGGGGAGTACATAAACAAGCATAAATATACGTCAAACACACCAAGCATACAAAGCCAGAATGTAAGAAGCAGCAGAAATCAAGATAAATTAATTTGCTGTTGCAGCGACAAGATCACCCAGCAGGATAGTTTTGTTTACTCTATTTTTTATCTTCTCTCTCCTGCAAGATGTCAGTTTACAAGGTTTTTGCTTATTACCCATGTCAGTTTATAAGGTTTTTGCTTATTACCCACATTACATGGGGGAATTTTTGTACAGTTAATATTGTGTACGGCACCCTAGTTATTTCAATAGGAGAGAGACTGCTGCACAATTCCCACAACCAGATGTCCCTCACCACATTCCCTGTGCAATAATTCTCTCTCTCCCTCCTCCATGGCTCCATCCTCTTCCTCCTTTCTCACATGTCATATCATGGTATCAGAGCTGTTCTACAAGGTAATGACCATGACTTGCAAGTAGTGATGATGGGCTGTCGACCTCCTTAGTTCTTGTGATTCCTAAATATCTGTGCCCCAACAGGGGATTGACTGTGTGCATATTGCTGCCACCTCTTCTCCTTCCTGGGCCTCCTGGCTGCTGGGTCCACTGGACTTTTTAGGCCGATCACCCCATTGGTTGTTGATTTCCAGGGTTCCAGAGATCCTCCTTTAGGTGCGTGCCTCTCTTCTTGGAGGTCAGGATCAATAACACCACTTTCTGTGCGCCCTACCTTATCATATCTCTCTATCACCACTAGTGGGGTACGTTGGCTACACAGGACTCTTCATCAACTTAAATAAGCCCTATTCCAATGGCTACCTAGAAAATTATTCTCTGCATGTGACTGCTGTCAGACTGAGGCCGTATATCATCCTTTTTAGGATGTTCCAGCTCAGATCTTCCTCAGCAGGTATGCGAAGATCGGTTATATTGATGAATCCAGTAAACCTCCAGCACTCGGTGATCAATAATGGTCTCTAGGACATCGAAGATAATATCATTATAGAAAAACGGAATGTCTTTCACAGCTTATTTCAGAGAACTCAATCAAATGGTAGGAGCTAGAACATTATACTACTTACAAGTGGGTGTGTCCCACCAATCAGTCCCAGTTTTTGAAGTATGTTGAAGAAACCAAGACGTACCAATTACTTGCAGGCCTTAATCTGAATATGAGAGTTTGTACAGCCAGATTCTTAGTGTTGATACTCTACCACCACCAGAGGAGATTTTCTCTAAATCCTGAATGAAGAAACTTATCATCATGGGATGTCTGGTCACCATTCTTTACGTTCTAGGGGAGAGGACATTCATTCATAATCAAGACAATCATGATACTGAATACTGCTCGGAACTTCATCATGAGAGGAAGCCATAAAAGTGCAAGCCTGCCATGGGTGAAACACTGCCAAAGGGAATGCCATTGTTGGTCAACCTACAGCTGTAACCACATTCTCTGCAAATGGTGATCCATCATGAACCCAACTGCATGCTTGTCCACTTTTGATATTGCTTGCCTTTAACGTCGTCTTTCACAATTTAGTGGTCTTGGTGCTTCCCCTACCGGAGCAGCCAGGACAATACTTGGTACTACTACTCTTCTGCTCCTTGGATTATTGACTGACCAGGAATCTGGTGGAACTCTCTGAAGGGAAAAGGTTAGTTGGTTCCCAGTGGATGTACATTATCGAGTGTAATTCTGATGGTTCTGTGCAACTTTATTTGGCCCGGCTAGTTTTTTTTTTTTTTTGGGTTAATAGCCCAGTGGTATTCACACCATTGGGTAACCCCAGCGCTGCTCCGGGTTCAAACCCAGGGCGTTGCGCTCCCACCCCTCCCCAGTGTCCAACCCACCTAGTTTTATTTGGCCCGGCTAGTTGCCTAGGGTTTACTCAAACATTTGGAGTTGATGACCTGGAGATGTTTGCTCCTATGGCTAAACTCAAATCTGTGTTGACGATCCTTTCTCTTGTGTAGGTAGGGGTGGTTTTGTCTTTCTTTTTCTTCTTTTATTGTTCACGTTGCTGTTATTGGGTTTGGATCTTAAGTATTTGTATTGTTTTTTGGGTTTGGTTAAGTCAAGTGTATTTTAGTCATGATTAACCCTGACTTAACCTACCCTAATTCCTTTTTAAGAGATGAGGAGGGCGGTGGCCAGATATTGAGTAAGTCTGGTCGCCAGGCCCCTTTTCTGCGCCATCTCTGCTTCTCTCTTCTCCCTTCTTTCCCTTCTAATCCTACTAGATTTCATCATGGTATCAGAGCAGGGAAAGTGTGTGCCCTGTCCAGTGGGCTGTTTGCACCATCGAGGAAGGGCTGCTTGCACCCTATTTGTCCTGTTCAAGAAGGCTGCCTACGCCATCCAAAGGGCTGTTCACCCTATCCAGAAGGCACCTCCAGGAGGTTGTTCGCCTAGCCCAGAGGGCTGTTCGCCCTATCCAAGAGGGTGTTTGTCCAGCCTTTACGCTATAAGAAAAGGGCTGTTCGCTCTGTCTGGGTTCAGTCGCCTATTCCAGGTGAGTTGTTTTGCTTGCTTACTCGAGTGCGCCTACTCTTCAGCGGTTAAGGAGTGCTTCATCCACCTTTTGGGCGACCTCTCCTACCCTATTACCTTCTGTTTTTGATGGAGTCCTCAGCCACTAGCAGCCTGGGTGGATCTGAGGCATGGTTGTAGGTTTCGGCCAAAACCGAAAAGTTTTGGTTTCGGCCTTGACCGATCCGAAACCGGACCAGAACATTGTTCCGGTCTGATAACTTAAAAAAAAAACAATATTTTAGTGGTTACGGCCGATAGCCAAAACTGGCCGATTCCTATCTGATGCCTTTCATATATATAATACGTTATCAAATCCCTTCATATATACATAATATCTTATTTACACATCATTTAAGTAAATGTTAGTATTTGTAGTTTTATTTACTTAAGATATTTACATATAAATAAGGAAGTACCTCCCATTTGAATCTAATAAAATATCAAAAAATCAAATCTCTTACCAATAAAAAAGTCAACTCTCCTATCTAAAAAGAAAATCACGATTTTGGTGATTTCATCAAAATGCTGACTTTCTAATCTCTTATAATTTGACCTAACTAAAAGTTTTATAATTCAAATAAAACGCATAGAATACTAAAAATTCAAAGTCCGGTGAAATAAGTCAAACGTACATGTGACTTCTCCACGGGAGTCACTCTCCTACTGATATGACAGTCCACTAAGGGTTTCTTGTAATTTGTATCCTTGTTTGAGGGCACAATTGTCCCTGAGTTTTTTTGGGCTAAATAAAATGGTTTAAAGAGGAGTTAGGGATCTGAAAAAGATAGATCAGAAAACCCTAACCTCGCTCCTGAGTTTTTTTGGGCTAAATAAAATGGTTTAAAGAGGAGTTAGGGATCTGAAAAAGATAGATCAGAAAACCCTAACCTCGCTCCCTCCCTCCATGCGCCACCCTGTTCTCTTTTCCCTGTCTCACCAATTTTAACAGGATTAATAAGTACAAAGTTGATATATATTGCAAGTGTGGTCAGTCAATTTACACAACCCCCAAGAGCACCCCATATGGGGGTGGTTGACAGCATCTTTGGTACATCAAATCCCTAGATAGGCAACAATCTCTTGTTCACTAAATCTGAGCAATCGACTTTTGGAAGCAAACTATTGGCTATTGTTTATTCTGAGGGAATGGAGAAGAAGCGAACAGTGTGTTCTTGGTCCAATCCCAAGGCTGACTACCTCTAGAGCACATACAATTGTTATACCCAAAAATTTATTAGGGGCGAGCAAAAGAAATTGTTATGTTGTTAAAAGAAGTTATTCCAGCTCAAGAACCTTGAGTCGTGCGAATAGACGGAGGGCGGGCACAAGGACCACGAAGAAGCCCATAAACAAAGCACCATTGGACCCACAGATTCTCCAAGAATTGTACCAACCAAAGGACGTGGGGCCAAAGGTCTTCATTTATAAAGAGAAGAGTGGCCTTAGGGGGAAGTTCACCGTTGGGGAAACTTCCCCACCCGCCTAGCCCACATGGAGGTTCCCCACCAGCGTTGGCGGGGAGGTTCACCCCTCCCCCCTTGCACGACCATGGAAGGCAAAATCGTCAGGATCGACCCAGAATCGGTCGATCTTGGATCGGATCGAGGGCTATGGATCCGATTCTGGGGGAGAAGTCCCTGAATCGGCAAACTTCCAGCTGGATCGGCCAGAATCGAGTTGGATCGACTGGATCAAGCAAGGATCGACCGATTCCAGACTGATCCAGGCCGATCCAAACTGATCCAGGTCGATTCCCTCAAGCTACCTTTAAGATCCTCTTCAGGCAGGGTTGTCAGGATCCCCTTATTTACCTGAATATCATTTAAGTAAATGTTAGTATTTATAGTTTCATTTACTTAAGATATTAAATGTAAATAAGGAAGTACCCCCCATTTGAATCTAATAAAAATATCAAAAAAATCATATCTCTTATCAATAAAAAGTCAACTCTCCCATCGAAGAAGAAAATCGCGATTTTGGTGATTTTAGCGAAATGCTAAATTTCTAATCTCTCATAATTTAGCTTATCTAAAAATTTGATAATTCAAATAAACCACATGGAACACTAAAAATTCAAAGTCCGGTAAAAAAAAGTCAAACGTGCATGTGACTTCTCCAATGGAGCCACTCTCCTACTGACAGCACTTAGTCTGCTTGGGACCTCTCAGGATTTGGTCAAACTTAAGTTATCATCATCCAAACCTCTCAGAATTTGGTCAAATTGAGCTACCATCACCCAACTCATGACACTCATGAGTTTGGGTGATGATAGCTTAGTTTGACCAAATCCTAAGAGGTCTCAAGTAGACATAATGTTGTCAATAGGAGAGCGGCTTCTTGGAGAAGTCATATGCACGTTTGATTTTTTTTTTTGTTGGACTTTAGATTTTTAGTATTTTATTAGACTTATTTGAATTATAAAATTTTAAATATGTCAAATTATGAGAGATTAGAAAGTTGCTACTTTGATAAAATCACAAAAATTGCGATTTTCTTTTTGGATGGGAGAGTTGACTTTTTATTAGTAAGAGATGTGATTTTTTTGATGTTTTTATTAGATTCAAATGGGGGATATTTCCTTATTTACATGTAATATCTTAAATAAATGAAACTACAAATTTTAAATGGTATTCAGGTCAATAATACACTAAGTCTTTAATATTTTATACTTTCCTTGTATTATTATAGTAGTAATAATACACAAAATCTTATGTTTCATATATTATGAATGCATGTATGATTGGTTTTTTATGCAAATATTAGTTCTTTCCATTTATCAGATATTCCCTCATTTTTGCTGTTTTTTTTTCGGTTTTTTCCTGAATTTTCCTGAATTTTTTCCCCAAAAAAACCATTTTATAAACTGGCCGATCCAGGATCGGCCGGACTTCCCTTGGATCCATGGGATCTTGCGATCCGATCCGATCCGATCCGATCCAGGATCGGATCGAGCCTGGTCGATCCCGATCCCGATTCCGATCCTGCCTTCCATGTGCACGACGGGGAGGTTCCCCCTGCGCGCGGGGGTAGGGAGGTTCCCCCGCGTATTGGGGGGGGAGGGGGGAGGTTTCTCGCCTGGGGAAGTTTGGTTCTTGGGGGAACTTCCCCATCTAGGGCCTGTGCCCCTATAAACAAGGGGGTAGGGTGTAGCAACTCTAAATTTTAAAATATCGATAAGTGATAATAAATTATTATTAAATGAGAATAATTAAAATAAAAGTAGAATAAAAAAGCCCATTAAGTCAAAATGGGACTTGGGTTTGCACAAATGGTCCATACATGATTTAATGGGCCTAAAACCTAAGAGCCCAAGTTGGATAAGAGATATTTAATGCTAAATTCGTACCTAAAATATTAACAAATGGAAAAGATTAGGATAATCACTATTTAACTTATAATTATCCTAAAAAGGAGTCCTAGTCCCACCCTAACCCCTTGGCCACAAAATTAGACTTCTTCCCCAGTTATTTAGGTGGATAAATGCTAGGTAAAAGGAGATAAATGTTGGAAATTCGGACTTGAAGGAGGAGGAGTTTTAAGGAAATAAGGACTCTTTAAGCAAACAAATACTCTCTTAATTCGTACCAACCCAACCCTAGACCACATCTGGAGCTTGGAGCACGAAGGGAAGGAGCTATTGGACGTGAAGAACAAGGAGGAGAGGCTAGGAACAAGGAGGATTCGTCATCTTCAACATCTCCAAACCCTAGGACTTTCACAGTGTGAAAGGTAGGCAATCTCTCAAGCAAAAACAAATTAAATTCGTCCCTAGGTAGACTATGATCCCCTCTTGCAAAGCCACATGTTTTCCCCAATTTTCATCGTACCATTTGGGAGTATTTCATACTCCAATTCTTGTCATGAACATGTACCCGAACCAACATGTTTGCCTTCAATCCATGCATACACTTAAAATCGTGCCTTGCAATTTTTACCGTACATGCTCCATGATGTTAGGATTAGAATGATCATATTTTCCCCAATTTTTATCAAGTATCCTCTTCAAATTAAATCAAATACTATCACTGTGTATGATTTTAGGTCACCGAGATATAACTTATTCATAACATGTCCATACTATGTCTATTTTCTAATTACTCGTTATTGTTGATACATCTGCATGTCTATTTGCGTTTAAAAGTGGTTTTAGAATTTTTGGACATGTATACGGTTTTATATTGAATTTTGAATGGCCCAGTATCAAGTCCATGGAGGACTGGCCCAAAATCGCAAGTGAACTAGTTCACCTTTGGGGTTCGGCCAGACCCTCTGAGAACGCGACGGCCCGACCCGTCGTGATTCTCATGAGGGTCGTGACGGACAAGCGCGTCGCGTCATGAATGCGATGGCTCGACTCGTCGCGATCTCCAGGCCCATACCGATTGTCCAGAACGCGATAGACCCCGACGTCGCGATCATAGATCGACTGCCCTAATTGCGACCGTTCACCCTGTCATGTTTAGAGCGTCTATCAATTGGCTTGTTCCGTTCTAATGAACGCGACCAGCTATCTCGTTGCGATTTGAATCGCGATAGGTACCCCCCTCGCATTTTCACTATGTCAGATAGAACCCTAATTCTTCATGCAATCTATGTTAATCATGCCAATTAATTACTATTTAACCCATAAATTGTACTGTTATGAACAATAACGATATGTTTAATAATATTGGGCAATATTCTCATGATTTCCATTAAATAAAAGCTATGTGCAGAACTACATCTTGCAATCATGATTACCTTACACATGCACACACTATACATAAATGTTTGCCATGAAACCTTACAATATTTACTCAATAATCTATCTGGTAATTAAGTACAATTATTTATATAATTTTCCTATTATTTTAAATGAACTTGTCTTCATTTTATCCACGTGTTTGTATACCGCTATCGCGTCCCTTTGCCTTTGAGCACTCGAGACAAGATGGACAAAGTTTCTTTACACACTTCTATCTTGGCTTGGACGACCTCTCTGTTAGGAATACTCCTGACAGGACCAGGAACTCCTTGTCAAGGCCTCCGTAAGTTTCCTTGGCTTTGGCGGACGTCAATTGTCGACGAGCGGGTTGTACCATTAACACATATGACACCTTTAGGGATCAGCATGATCCAACAACCTTAGTGTGTTCTCTCTTACCTCGAGGCTGGACCTCTAGCCTGTGTTCATAACACGACTAGTGGGCGGTTGTGACTGCTACCAGACTGCCGACACGCGACTATGTATTGTGCAACTGTTGTTATTGACTGTTTATCATTATTTTATGAATATGTCCCTATTCTCATCTACCATCTCTACACTCTCATCTATTCACGTTCTCTCTAGACTCTCATCTATTCATCACTTACTCTCATCTATTCTTGGCCATCCTGTGATTGTCTAAGATAAAAACATGATCAATGTCAAGCAACATTATAAAGGGCCCGATCTGGTCCTGGGAGGTGCGCCCGAAAGGCTATAACTAGCGGGGGTTTAATGATCAGAGTGTTCGGCATGCATCCAACACATGACTAGTAAAATTTAATCTATGACAATCAATCAATCATTTTACTTGAACTCGTGGTTGAAAGAATAACGACCAAACATGCTATCGTGACTAGTGCACTCTTGAGCAACCATACATGTTATCTCGTTATATGGCCAATCTCTTATCATGCTTGTTGAGCTATTTTGATGTAAAAGCATTGCTATCTTGTAACATTACTCTCGTGACCATACTTGATCATTCTTGTTAGATATCCTGCTTGATAAGACATTAATCACTTAAAACATGTCTGTTTATATGAGATATTAAGTCCTACTGAGCGTTATTGCTTACCTTGCGCTATTTATTGCATGTGTTTCAGGTGAGTCTGATGGAGACTACCACACGAACGAGGCTGGGACTGAGGAAGAGCAGGAGTGACCCCGTTTTACGACAACCATTGCTTTTAGTAGTTAGCTAGTTATTAATCAGTCAATGTGTAATAGTTAGATTTGAATAAAGTACTCTGGGCCCTAGTTATGGCTCTGAAACATGGTTTTGCACGGCGGGGCGAATCGGCCCGATTCCATGGAAGGCAGGATCAGAATCGGGATCGGGATCGACCGGGCACGATCCGATCCTGGATCGGATCGGATCGCAAGATCCCATGGATCCAAGGGAAGTCTGGCCGATCCTGGATCGACCAGTTTATAAAATGGTTTTTTTTGGGAAAAAATTCAGGAAAAAACAGAAAAAACAGTAAAAATAAGGGAAAATCTGATAAATTGAAAGAACTAATATTTGCATAAAAAACCAATCATACATGCATTCATAATATATGAAACATAGGATTTTGTGTATTATTACTACTATAATAATACAAGAAAAGTATAAAATATTAAAGACTTAGTGTATTATTGACCTGAATATCATTTAAGTAAATGTTAAAATTTATAGTTTCATTTATTTAAGATATTACATATAAATAAGAAAATATCCCCCATTTGAATCCAATAAAAATATCAAAAAAATCACATCTCTTACTAATAAAAAGTCAACTCTCCCATCCAAGAAGGAAATCGCAATTTTTGTGATTTTATCAAAGTAGCAACTTTCTAATCTCTCATAATTTGACATATTTAAAATTTTATAATTCAAATAAGTCTAATAAAATATTAAAAATCTAAAGTCCAACAAAAAAAAAAATCAAACGTGCATATGACTTCTCCAAGAAGCCGCTCTCCTACTGACAGCACTAAGTCTACTTGAGACCTCTTAGGATTTGGTCAAACTAAGCTATTATCACCCAAACTCATGAGTGTCATGAGTTGGGTGATGGTAGCTCAATTTGACCAAATTCTGAGAGGTTTGGATGATGATAACTTAAGTTTGACCAAATCCTGAGAGGTCTCAAGCAGACTAAGTACTGTCAGTAGGAGAGTGGCTCCATTGGAGAAGTCACATGCACGTTTTGACTTTTTTTACCGGACTTTGAATTTTTAGTATTCCATGTGGTTTATTTGAATTATCAATTTTTTAGATAAGCTAAATTACGAGAGATTAGAAAGTTAGCATTTCGCTAAAATCACTAAAATCGCGATTTTCTTCTTCGATGGGAGAGTTGACTTTTTATTGGTAAGAGATATGATTTTGTTGATATTTTTATTAGATTTAAATGGGGGTACTTCCTTATTTACATGTAATATCTTATGTACTTCCTTATTTACTTAAATGATATTCAGGTAAATAAGGGGATCCTGACAACCCTGCCTGAAGAGGATCCTGAAGGTAGCCTGAGGGAATCGACCTGGATCAGTCTGGATCAGCCTGGATCAGTTTGGAATCGGTCGATTCTTGCTTGATCCAGTCGATCCAACTCGATTCTGGCCGATCCAGCTGGAAGTTTGCCGATTCAGGGACTTCCCCCCCATAATCGGATCCATAGCCCTCGATCCGATCCAGGATCGACCGATTCTGGGTCGATCCAGGATCGACCGATTCTGGGTCGATCCTGGCGATTTTGCCTTCCATGCCCAATTCGCCCGAAGCGAATCGAATCAGCGCCGACCCGATGTGTGATTCGTATGGATGAGCCGAGCCGGCCGCCGACCGGGCGAATCGGTCGGATTCGATCCGACCCGATTCGATTCGCCGGATCCGCCATGATCCGATTCGTCGACCCCCCTCTAAAGTCGACCGACACCCTGCGAATCGGGACTGTGCAGTCCCGATTCGCAGGGTGTCTCGCCGGCAGCCATTTTTTCCCCATTTTTCCCCCTTCTCCCTTAAGGAAACCCCAGATCTACACTCTAGGAAACCCAAGGAGGCTTCCTACGTGGATTTGAAGGTGCTTGGAGGCGTTCTTGGGCTGGTTTCATCCCTCTCTTCATCCATTTCACTGTTTTGAAGGTAACCATCCATGTATCTTTCATGTTTTGATTTTTTTTGTTGATGTATAGGAAATATATTCTTGGGAAATAATGTTGCAACCCTTGAATCTACAATTTTTTCACATAGATTTGGTCATTTTCTTTAAAATTTGAATTTCTAAAATTATTTAAAAAAAAAATTGCAACCATGATATTGCAAGTGTTTAGTGTTCACTTGCAACCATTTCTCCCTTGAATCTACAATTTTTACACAGAATGGGCCATTTTCTTCAAATTTTAAATTTCTGAAATTATTAAAAAAAATACAGAAATTGCAACCACGATGTTTCAAGTGTTTAGTGTTCACTTGCAACCATTTCTCGAATCTAACAAATTTTCACATAGATTTGGCCATTTTCTTCAAATTTTAAATTTCTGAAATTATTTAAAAAAAAATACAGAAATTACAACCATGATGTTGCAAGTGTTTAGTGTTCACTTGCAACCATTTCTCCCTTGAATCTATAAAAGTTTCATATAGATTTAATCATTTTCTTCACATTTGAAAATTTCTGAAATTATAAAAAAAAAGAACAAAAATTGCGAGCTATGTACATTTCATAGCAAAGCAACTTACAACGTCTAATGTGTTGTTAGAAATTGTTTGTATGTAAAACCAACATAAATTATTTTTTTTTTCTGAAATTTAATGATTATTTATTTTACGTAGATGGCACTGAAGAAAGGCAATAGTGGGACATTGGGTGGCAGCATGGGACTGCATTGGGCAGTAGGCACAATTACAAGTGCAACTACTGCGGCCATACGGGACAAGGAGGTGGCGTCTCTCGCCTAAAGAAGCACCTTGCAGGTGGGCGGCTTGCAGCGTACCATGATGCGCAAGGTTGCAAATCGGTGCCTACTGAAGTGAAGCGGCTCATGATTGAACACTTGAAGGGTGTTCGGGCCGAGACGTAAAGAAAGAGGGCAGACAGGGAGATGTAGGAGAGGATCATCTCAGGAAGGCAGCGAGATGAAGATGACGATGATGAGCCAGAAATTCATGCAGAGTATGTGCCTGATGTCCCTGAGCAGAGAGGGAGTTTTGAGGTTGGCAGTGGTAGTGGAGGTAGTGGGTCCAGGGTTAGGGGCGAGGCGCAGTCCCGTCGGTTTTCCAATGTGGGTGATTACTTCACTCATATTCCAACCGATATCCCAATCCCAGACCAACATCAAAGGCAAAGGAAGAGATCTACAGGTGTAACCTTAGAAGAGGTGGATCCTAATATATATTCTCGGGAGCATGGAAAGCAAACCAGAATTAATGATGCATACAACTAGCAAGGGCCTAGATATAAAGTGGGTCGTGCAGTGGCAAAATGGTGGCATCATTCGGACATTTCATTCAATACAATTAATAGCCCATATTACAAAACCATGACCCAGGAGGTACAATGACATAGGCTTCATGTGCAACCACCCTCATCAAGAGACTTGGCAATGAGATATCCAGATGAAGTACATGAGATCAAGTCATATATCCAAAGTTTCAAGAAAAAGTGGGAGAAATATGGTTGCACATTGATGTGTGATGGTTGGTCGGGTACCACCAAGAGCAGCCTTATCAACTTCCTTGTGTATTGTGATAGACATGTGTTCTACTACAAATTCTTTCGAGATTCGCCTTCCTGGCATCGCTCGAGGACTTGATTTCGTTGGAGATTTGACCGGTGAGGCTTGCCTTTCTGACTTTGCTCAACGGCTTAATTTGATATTTTCTCCTGAGGCTTGTCTTTGTGACTTTGCTCAAGGTTGGGTTGGAGCCTGGCTGCTGAGCCTTGCTTTTCTGGCTTCGCTCAACGGCTTATAATTTGGTCGATGGGGCTTGTCTCTTTGACTTTGATCTTCAACTTGATCTCATATCTTCCTCCCAAGACTTGCCTTCCTGGCTTTTCTCGAGACTCGACTTGACCCCTTCCTCCCAAATTTTGCCTTTCTGGCTTTCTTCAAGATTCGATGGGGGATTCTGCTGCTGAGGCGGACCTCCTTGATTTTGCTCAACCTCCTTGATAAAGCTTGCCTTTTCTAGCTTCGCTCTTCGACCTGCTGCAACGCTCTTTCTCTTTCTTTATGCACCTCCTCTCCCCCCCCCCCCCTCCACTGATCCCCTCTACTCTCTCTCTCTCTCTCTCTCTCTTCCTGCACCTCCTCTCCCCCCTCCACCAGTCCCCCCTCCTCCTATACCTCTCAGCCACCCCACTTTCATGATGGCTCACTCTCTCTCTCACATGCGGTATCTCCCCCTACACCTCCTCCCCCGCTCCACCGGTCCCCCACCCTCCCCTTGCACCTCGGCCACCCCACTTCACTGGGGCAGTCACAAATCCAGTCCACAAAGAAGACGAAGATAAAAAAAAAAATTTACGGCAAAAGGCCCAACTAGGCTATCCAAGATGATTAGAATCTTGTTAGCCTTAATCCTATCACCGTTACTTTGGGGGATCATCAGATGAGTAAATCGTCAACCATCAGCACATGAAGACTTGGAGGTTGGAGTTTTTGGGGGCATCACAGACGGGTTAGACGTCAATGCTGGAGTCACACTACTTGCAGAGGCACACGTGGCAGCAAGGCAGAAGCAACACCAATGGCTCCCTCTTTGGGAAAAGCGGGGGCAATGGAGCAGCCATGGTGGCGGGGAAGTCAAAGAGGCCATAGTGGCAACAGACCTCTATCTCTCTTCCCCCCTCTCTCTGCTAAAAAGGCACCTCTCTATCTCTCTCTTCCCACCTCTCCCCCTATACCTCGGCCGCCCCACTTCCGCCGACGTTGAGGACACCATGGAGAGGGTTGTTGTGCTCGACAAGCCTATCCATACCCACAAATGGCTCGCTATTGGACGCGGAAATTTTCTTTTGGGTGGAAAAAATATGGATTTTGGCCATAGAGACATTTTTATATGTGCGTGGGCGTGCCAATCTATTATATAGATAAAAGATTTGAAATCCGTTTGAAGCGGGAAATTTACATGTCCATTTATTAGACGATTGCACCAATATTTGTGATATTTCTTCCGCGCTTTTATTTGATCAGACGATCAGGGTTTCGTGTGCTAGACCTTTTCCCCATTGACCGGAGTCGGTGTTAATTTACATCGGATTGAATCCAAACACTTTTGATAATAAATGTCAAGAATCATCTTTTTTTTTGTGGCACAAAGTCCAAAAGAGCTTGAAAATTGTAATTTGGATTACAATTTGGTCTCTCGAGACCATTATACTTGGTCCCGATTATATAATCGGATCTCCAAGATTGTATTCCATCGCAGTCGGACTCTTTGAATTTGCTTCCACCTACATTTGATTTACTTTATGGTCATAATCACTTTTTTATTGTAATCAAACCTTTGCAGTTGACTTGATGTCTATAAAGGGCATTTCCGCACAAAATGGGAGTATTTGTATATATTCTAACCCTTTACGGGTTTTGCTACAACTTTTACCCTTTTTGGATATTTCTGCAACTTCATACCCTTCGTGGACATTTCTTCAATTTGGCACCATTTCTGGGCATCCTCGCCATTTCTTGGTATTTTCGGACATTTCCGCCATTTCTTGACTTCCCAGGCGTTTCTGCCATTCCTTGGCATTCTCGGGCTTCTTTGCCATGTCTTGGCAATTTATGATTTTTCGCTGGCTTTTTTGTCGCTTCTTAATGACCTTGGGCTTTTTTGCCATTCATCGACTTTTAGTAATAAGCCAAACTCAGGAGCAGGGTTTGCCGAATCGGGGCGAATCAGCTCGATTCCCCCGAATCGGTGCGAATCAGGGGAACCCCGATCCCTGATTCGCCTGATTCGCCCCGATTCCCTTTATATATATAATATTATATCATATTTATAATATATGTTATACATTATAAATATGATATATATTACATATATGTATTTAATCAATATAAATGTGTCTAAAATATGATATATGTAATATATATGCAATATATATATATATATATATATATACCCATGTGAATCGGTCCGATTCAGACCGATTATGGGGGAATAGGGGCGAATCAGGAGCAACCCGATTCACCTTCCAATTCCGCTTCGGCAAACCATGCTCAGGAGAGCATATGCTACTTCAGAGAAGTGACGTGGGTCCCGCTCCACCGAGTCGTGCAAACTGCAAATGACATAAAATCGAGTGGCATACCAGAGGCTCACCAGTGATATGGCGACTGGAGACTTGGCCAATGTTGTCTTTTGAAGAAGATTTAGACAACATTGTATTTGAGTTTGTTCCAGGACTTCTTCATAATTTCTGTCATTTTGGAGAACTTTTCTATATTTTCTGCCTTTTCAGGGACTTTTATGTAATATAGGGAATCTTGTGGAATCTTCCATAAGCATAAATTCCCTCTTTAAAGGGTCTTTTATGAGAGCTACTTGAAAAGCTTGACAACATGCCCACTTGAGCTTTGAGTATTCAAAGTACTTGAGTGTCTTGAAATTTACCCCATGACCTTTGTATGGTTTCCACAAGGGGATAAATACATATGAACATGCCTCGAGTAGAATCCCTGCATAGAGATGCACATATGAACATATGGTCGTGCCTCAGGCACAATCTCCGTTTGGGCAGAGTCTCCCCATGGAGGTACACACATATGAACATATAAACATTTCATCCCCATGGAATCTAGCTTGACATGGAGGTGAACATATATGATCGTACCTCGGGTAGAGTCTCCACTTGGGCAGAGTCTCCCCATGGAGGTACGAACATATAAACATAAAACATATCATCCTCATGGAGTTTAGCTCGACATGAGGGGAAGAAATGAACACGAGAGTGTTTAAATATTTTATCTCCATGAAATCGTGCTCAACATTGTATTTGAGTTTGTTCCAGGACTTCTTCATAATTTCTGTCATTTTGGAGAACTTTTCTATATTTTCTGCCTTTTCAGGGACTTTTATGTAATATAGGGAATCTTGTGGAATCTTCCATAAGCATAAATTCCCTCTTTAAAGGGTCTTTTATGAGAGCTACTTGAAAAGCTTGACAACATGCCCACTTGAGCTTTGAGTATTCAAAGTACTTGAGTGTCTTGAAATTTACCCCATGACCTTTGTATGGTTTCCACAAGGGGATAAATACATATGAACATGCCTCGAGCAGAATCCCTGCATAGAGATGCACATATGAACATATGGTCGTGCCTCAGGCACAATCTCCGTTTGGGCAGAGTCTTCCCATGGAGGTACGCACATATGAACATATAAACATTTCATCCCCATGGAATCTAGCTTGACATGGAGGTGAACATATATGATCGTACCTCCGGTAGAGTCTCCACTTAGGCAGAGTCTCCCTATAGAGGTACGCACATATGAACATAAAACATATCATCCTCGTGGAGTTTAGCTCGACATGAGGGGAAGAAATGAACACGAGAGTGTTTAAATATTTTATCTCCATGAAATCGTGCTCAACATTGTATTTGAGTTTGTTCCAGGACTTCTTCATAATTTCTGTCATTTTGGAGAACTTTTCTATATTTTCTGCCTTTTCAGGGACTTTTATGTAATATAGGGAATCTTGTGGAATCTTCCATAAGCATAAATTCCCTCTTTAAAGGGTCTTTTATGAGAGCTACTTGAAAAGCTTGACAACATGCCCACTTGAGCTTTGAGTATTCAAAGTACTTGAGTGTCTTGAAATTTACCCCATGACCTTTGTATGGTTTCCACAAGGGGATAAATACATATGAACATGCCTCGAGCAGAATCCCTGCATAGAGATGCACATATGAACATATGGCCGTGCCTCAGGCACAATCTCCGTTTGGGCAGAGTCTCCCCATGGAGATACGCACATATGAACATATAAACATTTCATCCCCATGGAATCTAGCTGGACATGGAGGTGAACATATATGATCGTACCTCGGGTAGAGTCTCCACTTGGGCAGAGTCTCCCCATGGAGGTACGCACATATGAATATAAAACATATCATCCTCATAGAGTTTAGCTCGACACGAGGGGAAGAAATGAACACGAGAGTGTTTAAATATTTTATCTCCATGAAATCGTGCTCAACATGAAAATTATTTAAACACATGAACATGTAACATTTTTATTATCTTCATGGAATCTCGCTCAACATGGAGAAATTAATACGAATATTTAGATTTCATCCCCCGTGGAGTCCCACTCAACATGGGGGGATATACACGGGGGGTTTCACAGTCGGAGACGACCTTGACTTGCCGCTCACGAGCACATTTACGCCAAGCACCAGCTCTTTACGCCTTTGAGAGTCCCCCAGGGGGGAGTCTTCAGTTGACTGGGTAGCAGGGGGACGCATCCCTCTTGAAAGCTCTGACCCCTAAGCTCTGACCCCTTTCTCTGTTGCTCGGAGGGGGTATTTATAGGGGTTTACCCCATTTAAGAGAGGAGGGGGGCGTCTACTTTTTAGTCACTCCATTCCATTCACCCCATTCCATTACTTTCACTTCGTGTCATTTCACTCCATCTCCTTGCAAAGCAGACGCCAAGGCGAGGCAGCTGTAGACACGCCATTTTGACAATATATCGAGCAAATTTCATATTACACCGCAATGCCTCGAAGTGGCTCTCTTCAATTAACCTCTTGAGTGATTTTCCTATTTTTTAGATTTTTCTAGAATTTTTAGGAATTTTTCAAGGGGTCCAAAAGGGTCTGTTGAGCTTTAAATATTCGCGCCTGACACAGTGGACGCCTTTTAGGGTGTATGATCCACGGCGGGTACCTAGAGAGGGGGGTCTCTCCGAGTAGACTACCCGGAGAAACCTCTCTTCGGGTAGGGGCCTCCCTGCCCAGAGAGACCCCCTCTCTAGGTAAGGGGCCTCCCTACCTGAAGAGGTTTTTTTTTCCTCTCCTCTTTTCTATCTTTTTTTCTTTATATATATATGTATATATACATATACATATTTATTTATTAGCCCCAATGACCAATTTTGGGGTTCATCAAATGCCCCCACAGGCTGTGTGTCGAAGCCGAAGGCAAAGGCAGACGTCCCATGCGACTTTTAAACCTTTCCTCTAGTCTTAATGACATGACGAGGAATTGGGTTAAAGATCGCGACAATAGCTCTTGTGCTTCAGCCTTTATGCAGTGTCATCAACGACTTTGGACGACCAACTTTATTGTACATCTTATGCTAAGCTATCAACCTGAACTTCTTGAATATTTACTTAATCTTTATTGCACATCTTACGCTGAGCTATCGACTTTATTGCACATCTTATGCTAAGCTATCGACTTCTTTTCCTCTCCTCTTTTCTTTCTTTTTTACTTTTTATATATATGTATATATATACATATTTATTTAATGGTCCCAATGGCCAATTTTGGGGTTCAACAACTGCAAACCACCAAAAGTACAAATTGTAGATATGAGAGATATTCTGGTCACCCTAGGCAGTGCACTTCAATGAATCCAACGTCTTCTTTGCAGTCTCAAGAAATAGAACATTATTAAAAATATGTGGTTCACAACTATTGCCAAGAACTAATATAACCATCCCATCATCTGCCTACCAAGACTAAAAAAGCCTTTTTATCTTACTCATCAGGAGGATTTTCATCTATATGGAGAGCTTTCTTCATGGACATCAACAGAAAACAGATAGCCCGTGACCACTAATGATAATTTGTGCCATTCAATTTGACAGAAGTCAAAGCCTAGTTCTTGCTCGTAGAAGAGTCACCCATGTTGGACAAGAACTACTTTCACATAGTTTTTTTGGTTGCACAGTCCAGTGGTCGAAGACCACTAGGCAGACCACGTAAGATCCCGCGCTCCCAGGGATCGATCCCTGGGAGCGCACATCCCAACCCAAACGGATAGCACATCCCAACCCAAACGGATAATGTAAGAGGCAAGAGATAGATCTGCTGCTAGACTAGAGAGGTCAGTGCATAGAGAGAGAGAAGAAGACTAGAGAGGATCTCTTATGTCCTGACCATTGATGAGGAAGAACCGCATCTACAACGAGTGTCCTCTAGACGAGAATGTCCCTTCTTCCTAGCCACTGCACTACAAAATTGTCACGGCTATGGAAGCCTAGATGAATGCTATAGCTGTGCAGGGAAAGCCTCCGAAAAGACTAGTGTGCTAAAAAGAAGAGAGAAAGGATAGCCACCGGAGAAGAAGAGAGGGCCATTCGTTGCTGTTCAGATGGGGTAGCTGACAGGAGAGGGTGGGTTGGCCTAGAGCCCTAAGGCTCTAATACCATGTTATTTAGGGTAAATTTGTGCCAACAACTCTCATTAACAGAAAATAACAAGTTTATATAATTGTCCCCTAGGCACACTAAAGGAAAAGAAACACACGAAAATGCTAACTACCTTATTAACTGAAACAAATATACCGTAAATAGAAATACTTACTGACACCGTCAACTCGACAACTAGCTTTCCAGTAAGATTTTGAGCCTTTAACATGGTATTAAATTTGGACTTTTCTCATCAAGCAACCTCACCCATCCAATTATGCCATTTATATTATAACAACGCAGTGAAACAAGGAGGCTGTTTGTAGCAACTCTGATGCGGGACAAAGGGAGAAAGGAGGTTAAGGAAGAGAGAGAAAGGGAAGATCACCGAAAAAAGGGATAAGAGGTGGGAGTGTAGGCTTCACACCCTCTCTTTCACAGGGACCACCTTGAGCTTCTCACCTGGGGGCATCACACCCAAACACAAAGTCCATTGTTGGAGGCACTCAACTCAAAATTTTTTTTCTTCTCTCTTTTTCATCTTTGGTTACAAGACTCCATATATAGAGTTTAAAACAAAAAGACTCTTCATACAAAAAGACACTTAATAAAGACCTTACTTAAGACTTAGGAAACCAAAAGGACTTAAACTTACTTATTTTAATGGCCCTAGGAACAAACAAGATTACAACCATTGGGTCTTTTAATAGGCCAAATAAAACATAATAAATACTTTGATTTAGCCATCCTTCATTTCTTTAGGTGAAACTCTACAAAAGACTGATCACCATCAACAATAATCTCACTAGTTTGCAATAAATTATCAACAATAGCCTGGGAAATATAATTGTCCTGATGCTCCTCATCGAGTACTATTTTTGTTGGCTTCTCATTTGGTAGAAGGACGAGGAAGCTAAAATTCATGTTGCATATGTGTAAGAGATTACCCAGACTGAGACCAATAGTGTGGAGGCAGAGGGATTGCTGCAGGGCGCAGGCCGCTGATTGACTAGAATTCGTTGAGACGATCACAACGGCGCAAACGACACGTGAATTGGAGCACGAACAAAGCTCTTGTGCTGGCGATGCGATAACAGTCTATGTGCACCGCCTGTGCACTGTGACTGACCGGGTCTGGTCAAACCGGGTCAAACCCAGTTTGTTGACAGCTTAAAAGGGCTCGGGCCCTTCCTCTT
The DNA here is from genome assembly GCA_014218235.1 of Colocasia esculenta. Taxonomy (NCBI): domain Eukaryota; kingdom Viridiplantae; phylum Streptophyta; class Magnoliopsida; order Alismatales; family Araceae; genus Colocasia; species Colocasia esculenta. The sequence continues at coordinate 76,058,484 of CM024764.1, read as the reverse complement.
CCTCATTCCATCTCTTTCCTCCTAACCCTCGCACAGGGAGAGTAAGATAGGGAAGAAGGCGGCGGCCAGGGCCAAGGCGGGTGGCGGAGTTGGCGACGACGGACGGCAGCTCCGGCAACAACGACTGAGATGGTGCCGGCGGACGCCGAAGGCGGCGATGGCTACAGCGGGAACCGGTGGCCGCTCCGATGGAGGGCGACCCTGTCTTCCCCTTCTCCCTCTCTCAAGTCTCTCTCTCTCTTTCTCTCCAGCATCTTCAACGGGAAGAACCGAGCAAGGGGAAGAGTAGAGAGAGGTTATCAGAAGGAGGAGAAAGAGCAAGAGGGGGGGGGGGGCAGCACCAGAGAAGGGAGGTAGGTGGCCGGTGGACAGTGGAGCGTGGAGCGGTGGTCGTGCGCAAGCGAAGGCGACGGTGGTCGTCGCGGGGCCACGCAGGGCAACAGTCGTGGCGGGCGCGGGTTGGTTCGCGGAGTAGGCTTCACGCGGCGGACGTCGTGGGGTTCGCACGGAGACTCTAGAGGGGCGCGAATGACCACGCACGTGGATGAGGCTGGGCGCAGGGCGGCAGCGAGGAGGGGCTGGTGAGACCAATCCATCGCTCCCAGTGGGAGGCAGCGGCGGCATGGGCCTGCGAGCGCGAGGGCAGGAAGGGGGGAAGGGTGCGGCGGCTGAGGTGCCGACGGACGTCGACAGTGGCGGCTGAGACGACGGCAGCGACCGCGGCTCCTCCCTCCTCCTCTTCCTCTGCTTCTGCCGGTGCCGAGAGAGAGAGTGGGGAGACAGATGAGGGAGAGACGGGAAAAGGGAGGGGTGGGGTCACCGCAGTGGCGAGGGGGGGGGAAGGGGTAGTGTTGCGGAGCAGGGGGGGTTCGCAGAGCGTTTTGGGGGGAGGGGTGCTCTGCGCGAAGGAAAAGAGGGGGCACGAGGATCTGCGTAGGAGGGGGGGGGTTCCGACGAGGTGGGGAAGCTTGTGCGATGGGAAGAGCAGGGGAAAATGAAGAAGGTGCTGCCCTGGATCGGGGTTTTGTTCTGATACCAAAACTGATGCGGGACAGAGGGAGAAAAGAGGTTAAGGAAGGGAGAGAAAGGGAAAGATCACCGAAAAGAGAGATAAGAGGTGGGAGTGTAGGCTTCACACCCTCCCTTTCATAGGGACCACCTTGAGCTTCTCACTCGGGGGCATCACACCCAAACACAAAGTCCATTGTTGGAGGCACTCAACTCAAATTTTTTCTTCTTCTCTCTTTTTCATCTTTGGTTACAGGACTCTATATATAGAGTTTAAAACAAAGAGACTCTTCATACGAAAAGACACTTAATAAAGACCTTACTTAAGACTTAGGAAACCCAAAGGACTTAAACTTACTTATTTTAATGACCCTAAGAATTTGTAAAGCCAAACAAGATTACAACAATTGAGTCTTTTAATAGGCCAAATAAAACATAATAAATACTTTGATTTAGCCATCCTTCATTTCCCATCAAATTCTCAATTTTAAATTTGGATAAATAAAGTTAAATAAAAGAGAAATGTGAATTAATTAAAATCCATTAAGCAAAAACAAGTGATGGGCTTTCATTAATGGTTCAAACATGAGCTAATGAGCCAAAAAGCAAAAGTCCAATGATGGATTAGAGATAAATAGACCAAAATTCGTAACTTAAAAAGGTTCAAGTTAATCACTAATATGACTCATAAATATCCTAAAAAGAGTCCTAACACTATCCTAACTTGTTTGCCACAGATATAGAACCCACCCCAAGTCAATAGAGAGATAAATGTTAGCAAAAGGCTAGATAAATATGAGAAATTCAGAGTTGGAGGAAGAGTAAGAGTTTTAGGAGACTTGTCAACATAAACATACAAATACACCTCAATCTCATCCCTAGCCGACCCTATTGATCTCCTGGAGCTTGGAGGACGTGGAAGGGAGGCTTTTGGACGAGGAAATCAAGAAGGAAGCTTGGAAGGGAGCATCTTCGTGTTCTTCATGTTCAAACCCTAGGATCCCAAAGCACTCAAAGGTAGGCAATCTCTCAAGCAAAAGTAAGAAAAACCCATATTTTTCCCAATTTTTATCATGTCGTTTATAAGTATTTCATGCCCAAAATTCTGTTAAGAATATGTACCCAACCCAACATGTTCAACTTAAATCTCCGTCTATACTTGATCTCGTACCCTAAAATTTTTATTGTATATGTTACATGATGTCAGGAATCTATTGACATATTTTCCCCCAATTTCTATCAAGTACTCTTTTCGAATTAAATCGTTCTTCACCGCTGTGTCAAATTTTTTGTTCATCGTGAAATAACCTGTTAATAGCATACTCATACCATATTAGAAATCTAATTACTATTTACTGTTGACACCCCTGCATGTCTAGTTTCGTTTAAAACTTTCGTGATTTTTCATCAAATATACGATTTGATATTAATTTTTAAAGGCCCCTATGTTAAGCCCTTGGAAGACTGGACCGCAATCCAAGCAGCTACAATGGCTCGGGCAGGACCTCTGAGAACGCGACGGCCCGATCGATCGCATTCTCAACCGGGTCGCGACACAGCATCGCGTCATGTTCTAAACGTGACGATACCCTACGTCGCATTCTTCCTGTCTAACCTAGAAGCCCGTCGGGATTGTCTTAACCACGACCTGACAGCACGTCACGTTTCGGTTCGACAGTCGACGAGTAACACCGATTCTCTTAAACGCGATAGACCTAGCGTCGCGATTTGAACACGACGGGTACCGACGTCGCGATTCACTGTGTGATTCCAAAACCCTAATATTCAATTAAATCCTACTAATCCATGCACTTTAATCATGGTTAAACCCTCATAATGCTCTATGATGAATAGTAACATCATGTTAATTGACTTTTAATAATATTTACATGATTGTCCTATTAAAAGATATGTGCACGACTCTCATATGCTATCTTTACTTTTTTCTCACATGTACACAACTAACAAGAATTTTTGCCATGAGATCTTACAGAAACCACCTTTGTAACACCCCAAAAAATTAAATGATTTAAAATATAAGAAAATAGCAAATAAATAAAGGTGGTGAATCAAATAAAATAAATGACATGATTAAACTCCCAAAGTGGGAAATCAATTATTTAAATCATATTGGTCCAATACAACTCTAAATGGGCCAAAGATGAAAAACCCAATAACAATAAACCCCAAAATTCGTACCCATAATTATGCAAAAAATGGGAGGGACAAATTAAGGCTTAAACTAATGCTAATAGCCAAACATAGTAACCCAAATCGTGGCCAACCATGCTAAGAGCTTTCCTATGATGTAGCTACTCTAATTGGGAGAAGAAATCCCAAAATATGGAAGGTGCCATGCAGAATTCGCAGGCCACCTTTCCTAACTCCATTAAGACATGGAATAAACCCTAAAACTATAAGAGATCGTCACAAAACTTTTAAGGGAAGTTTGGCATTGTGTTGGGGTCATGAGGAGCAAGCTAGGGCACAGGAGGAGAGGAGAACGGCTGGGAAAACCGAGCTTCTTCCTCAACCTTGCTCTGCATAGACCTGGGCATTTGCACCTCTTAGCTCCATCTAAAGGTAGGTGATCTCGGGCCGAAACTAAACAAAACCTATACCATCTGAAAAAGCATCGTGTCTACTTTGTTTTAAATCTATTGCCCAATTTTCATCAAGCATGTTCACCGTATTAAGCGTTTTCCCTAAGTCACGTAAGTCTAGGGCTTTCTATGTTCTTCATGTATTTCACGCAAACCGAGGCAAATTAAGTCAAACCCAAAACATGAATCTTCTTCTACTAGTTGTCTTCGTCGTTTTTCGTGTTAAGAGTTTTGTCTAAATGTCGTCAGAAGTTATAGGTCAATCATGAAGGGTGTAACATAGTTCTACGTTTTCGGATATGATCAAGAACCGCGACGTATCCAGACGTCGCTATTCTGCCTGCATGAACATGATGTACTTGTACGTCGCGATTCAGTAAAAGACGACCGTGTATTACGTCGCGATTTGTTGTCTGACCGGTCAACCCTGACACCTCAATCTGTGTGTCGCATGGGTTTCTGGACCCGTCATGAACGCCGTCGCGATTTGGAAGTTTTCCGCCCATTCGATTCAGTATTGTTTTCATGCACGCAGTTTGAAAGCCATGCATGAACGCGACGTAGGAAAGCGTCGCGATTCAGGCCTCGTCGCGACAGATCGTTCAGTCGCGTTCTGAACGCGACGGATGAGACCGTCGCGATTCTGTGACTTATTACCGAACTTTATTTATCAGTGTACGGTTCTTTGAAAGGCGACGTCTGAACCCGTCGCCATTCAAAGACCGACCCAAGACTGTTCTTTCCGACTAGTCAGTCAGCATGTTTAGTCTCTTAGTCTGTAAGCATGTTACTTAGTGTGCATTGGCCTAAAAGTGATCAACCCATTTGAAAACTATAATGACATGAATATGATTCTAATGTATATTATGAAGTGAATGATCTTGTGTCATTTGATTATCATCTTGTGATCTAACTGGATATGAAATTGTCATAATAAGAATGTGATATGAATATGTGGAGAATACATGTTAGAATGGACTTGCTTAGTTTAAGCTTTCCTATTATGTTACTTGCTTATTGCATATGGACTTTCCTCATTTACATGCCTTCCGAGGTTTCCATATTTTGTTTATCCGTTGCATGCATGATTAGGAAAGTTCCGTGACACGACACTTACACATTTGCACGATTAGGCACACCCCTCTTGGGGAGAATTGGGAGCTCTCTGCCGGTCATTCCGTATTGGCAGACTAGCGATCTTTTCCCTAAGACCTCCGTAAGTCTCCGTACTCTATGGATTCCCTCATAGAGACCGAGCTGGTTGTACCATGAAGCATGGTTTGATGGAGCGGTGAATCGGACCGAATCGGGTTCTCCCTGATTCGGTTCAATTCGCATGGAATCAGACTGATTCGCATAGGATTAATATATATATATATATATAGAAATGTGTATATTACCCATGGGGAACACCCTTTCTTCTTCATACTTATTTACCTGAAATGTTAGTATTTATAGTTTCATTTACTTAAGATATTACATGTAAATAAAAAAGTACCCCCCATTTGAATCCAATAAAAATATCAAAAAAATCATATCTCTTACCAATAAAAAGTCAACTCTCTCATCGAAGAAGAAAATCGTCATTTCGACGATTTTAGCGAAATGCTAACTTTCTAATCTCTCATAATTTGGCCTATCTAAAAATTTGATAATTCAAATAAACCATATGAAACACTAAAAATCCAAAGTCCGGTAAAAAAAATTAAACGTACATATGACTTCTCCAAGGGAGCCGCTCTCCTACTGAAAAAAGCCAGCACACAACTATGCGTGTTGTGCAACTGTTACTATCGCCTATTTAACGTTGTTTTACGTGAATTGACCTATAGTTCTCATCTATTCCTTATTCTCTCATCTATTCACATTCTCTCTACACTCTCGTCTATTATTCAATTACTCTCATCTATTCTAGGTACTCTATATTGACCATCTATTGATTGTCTAAGATAAAAACATAACCAATGCCAGGCAACATTATAAAGGGCCCGATCTGGTCCTAGGAGGTGCGCTCGAAAGTGTCATTTGCCCTGCGGGAGTTAAATGATCAGGATGTTAGGCATGCATCTAAGTGCCATACTATCTAGATTAATCGAAGACAATCAAACAAAGTGCTATACTCTCTCGATTGATGAAAGTCAATCAAAGTGCTATCGTGACTTGCGTGCTATCGTGCTATTATACGTGCTATTTTGTGATATGGCCAATCATTTATCGTGCTAGTTGTATTATATTCTTGAAAAGTACCATTGTTCTGTTGTTATACTTGCTCGATTATACTTGATCGTTCTATCTAGTTATCCTGCTATTCAAGACATTAATCACTTAAAGAATGTCTGTGTTCGAGATATTAAGTCCTACTGGACGTTATCGCTCATCCTGCGCTATTTGTTATATGTGTTTCAGATGAGTCCATGGTATGCAATCTCGCGAGATTCTCGCGAAATCTCGCGAGAATATCGGTCTCGGCCCCTTCCCGAGAAACGAGAAGACCGAGATGCCTCTTCAGGCAGGGTTGTCAGGACTCAGGATCCTCTTCAGGCTGGGTTGTCAGGATCCCCTTATTTACCTGGATATTATTTAAGTAAATGTTTTCATTTACTTAAGATATTACATGTAAATAAGGAAGTACCCCCTATTTGAATCCAATAAAAATATCAAAAAATCATATCTCTTACAAATCAAAAGTCAACTCTCCCATCCAAGAAGAAAATCGCGATTTCGGTGGTTCCATCAAAATAGCGACTTTCTAATCTTTCATAATTTGACATATCTAAAAATTTCATAATTCAAATAAACCTAATAGAATACTAAAAAACTAAAGTCCGGTAAAAAAAGTCAAACGTGCAAATGACTTCTCCAAGGGAGCCACTCTCCTACTGACAGCACTTAGTCTGCTCGAGACCTCTCAGGATTTGGTTAAACCTAAGCTATCATCACCTAAACTCATGAGATTTTTCACTTTCTAATTGAAAAGAAACTAGAATCCTACGGAGAGAAAAATGAAAATGCACATCCTGAATCCCAATTCCCACACTCTTGTTATATGATATATGTGAACCTATGTCATCCATGGTTGAGGTTTGAGAATGTATGCAATTATCTATATTCCTTAAGGAATTATCTATGTGAACTTATGCGATCCACGCTTTTATGTTATCCCGATCTCCCGAGATCTCTCCGAGATCTCTTCTCTTTGACCATCCCGAGATGAAGCCGAGATCCGATATGGCAAACTTTGGATGAGTCTGATGAGGAACATCACACGCCTGAGGATGGAGACGAGCAGACGCAAGAGTGACCCGTTGTGATGTCATCCAGATGTCTTAGTTAGCTAGTTAGTTTGCTTTCATTTGAATAAAGTACTCTGGGCCCATAGTTTTGGCTCTGCATTAGTGATTGTAATAGAGATTAGTGAGATTATCAATAAAGTTGGTTCATTTGGCATTATTCCAATTTGTGCAATAGTTTGATGTCTAATTTACGCTCAATACTATTTATTTAACTATAGCCCGCTCCGATATTCTACGTCGGGGCGTTACACTGTTGATGTTTAGCCCCACATCAGATAATCCATGGATGCCCTTTCCTCTTTCTCATTTGAGGATTCCCTAAACTCAACATCAATATTTTGGGTTAATGTTCAGGCCTTTAACAACTTTCAAGCAGTGAATTTCAGATTATAATTATCAAAGAAAAATAATAAGCATCATATAGGTGCCACCTCCTAAAAAGAATGCATGAGGCATATATGTGGTATATAGGACCAGGAAGTAACATGAACAACCCATCAACATAAATTAAAAGGGACCTCTTTTTGATGATATGCACTCATACTAAAAAATTTTGACAGATGAGGACTCTAGTGAAAATACCTGGGTGTAAACCTGGTCTCCAGAAACAAATCAAAGAGCTTATCTTCTAGCTGTGACATGGAATACTCACTAGGTTTTCTCTGATTGCACTTTCTCCCTTTAAATGATGCGCCTGTCCATGGTGCACTAGGTCTGAAATGACGCAGTAACTGAACTGACAAACGTGAATTCCAAACACAATGCAGAAAAAATACCAACTGGCTAAGTAGAACCATAAGCTCCTTCATATTCCATACAAGAAGGACAAGCATTTTATACGTGAGTAAGAAAAATACTAATAGCTAATACTAAAGTTAACCAAGAAATATATACCCTCAAGAAAGGATACAACAAGCATGTGATGCAAGAAGCATAAAATGCCTAAACTTCAAAATAAACAAAGATGAAACTGAGCACATCTACCTGTCAAGGCATTACTATAGTCAAATTCCCAATTGCACAAAGTTTACTACAAAGTGAAGAGTTTCTGTAAATATATTGCATAACACTAAAATGCATTGTAAAGCGAGCAATAATTTCTTTCAAGAGAAATTCTCCACTTAAATAATATTAGTGAAAAACTCTTGAATCTTGATAGAAAGTAACAGCTAATTAATGCACAAGCCTCACCTGTTCATTCATTGAAACCCAATACATATCACCGTCAAAATCACTGTTTGCTATTTCATATGCCAAGGAGCGTGACCCCTGTGTAGGAAAGAATATGGCATACTTTGCATTGCCCACAACATCCTCCAGACCCTTAACGTAGGTTGCAGTTAAGACATGTATATCACCAAAATGCAATCCTGGGTGTTTATAGACGAGGACATCTCCTGAAACTTGCCCTTTGTCACTGCAATAGGTTTTTTTTTTTTTTTGGGCGGGGCGCGGGGTTGGGGGGCAGTGGGGAGAGAGAGAGAGAGAGAAAGAGAGAGAGAGAGAGAGAGCCAAAGGTTAGTGCTGAGATATGAATCCGTAAGGGATCATTGTTACAAAGGGGAAATCATGTAAAGGAAAGTAGGTAAGTTTCCAGAAGTTACATACAGTATAATGCAAACTTCATTAGATTTTAGTCTCCCAGTTGGATCTGCAGTCCCCATTAGATAATAGCAATCACTTAGGGGAAGCTTTCCTTCCTTAAGGCTTTTCTTTTCTTCTCTCATCAGGACCGATAAGCGAAACTGCAAGAATGGTTCGTCCATTGGTATCCCGCAGAGGATCATCCTTACAACAAGATACTCATCCATGTCTGAATGCCTAAGAGCAACTGCATGCCAAACAAACTGTGAAAAGGAAGAATACTATATGCCAATGTACAAAACACTGAATTGCATAAATAAGCAGCTCCTTGTCAGAAAACTAGTAAGTTTCACCAAAACAATGTCTGTCAAGTTTCTAAGGGTGAAGAGTTGACAACCTTCCCCAGATATCAAATGGCATAGATAAGCAACATCTGCTACATTGATGCATGAAATAGGTATAGTGTCAGACAGTAAACCAAGGATATCCCCGGATTAAGAGCAGAGGAAGACTCATTTTAGGTCCAGTTTCCTCTGTTATTGCACATTGATGTAAGTGAGTCATAAAATAGAAAAAATAACAATTTTCTATTTTCTGCAGAGATATCCAACTTCATTGGTAAAGAATTTAGAACAATCAGGGCCACTAGCAGCAGGAGGGATGCCTGATATCAGGTTACATGAAGGATATCCACTTGAATCCTGTTTCAGAGATATATATATAGGCACACATTCACAAACAAAAGAAAAGACATTCCAAAGGAATCCAACCACCACAATCTCCGACTTGCAACCCAGAGTAACAACTTGACGCTCCACACTTATCGCATGAATGCATAGAAGAGAAAAATAGGATGCCACAGCTAATCCTTACTTAGCATGGTACTAAGAACCACCTGCTTATGTCCGCTTATCGCATGAATGCATAGAAGAGAAAAATAGGATGCCACAGCTAATCCTTACTTAGCATGGTACTAAGAACCACCTGCTTATGTCCGTACTTCATTCACTAAATAATGGTCCTCACATATGTGGAACACAATCTATGGTGCACATAGACCACAGAGGCAAGCACCAATACAGCCGACATGGATCCCTAGGGTTTTCATTTGGCAATTTCAATTCTACACAGACTGAAAATTATTGTGTATGCTAGAGTACAATAAATTTGGCCAACCCTTCACTTGTCTCTCAATCTTTCCATCTGACTAAAGTAATTAAACCAAGGTTTGCCATCTCATGTTACCGGATCAAGTCAGACTTCCCATAGGACAATACAAGAAAGTATCATCTCGCACTTTCAGGCCAATTTCAGCTAAGTTGACTAAGTGGTTCTGTACTCCTCAGGGACAAAAGATGTGCGAGGAAGTATGATGCAACAAACCATGAACTAAACCAAGCCAAGCTTGAGCTTGGCTCAAACTCGTAAAAGTTTTTAGAGAGCCAAGGTCAAGCTATGAAATGGGCTCAGGGACTCGAAGTATTTTTGAAAAAGCCAAGCTCAAGCCAACTAAAGCTCAGCTCCACTTGATTCATTGCCACCCTTAGCCTATTCTAACCGGCCGGCTAAGGTAAACTATCTGGTCGATTTGTCAATATTTGCAGTCACAGTGCTACAGTCTAATATTCTTAGAATCATCAGTCTTACCAACCATGGATGGCAAAATCGGCTGACTCGGAGCGGAATCGGGCCATGGCGACCCGACTTGGGGGGGGGGGGGGGGGGGGAGGGGGAGGGGGAGGGGGACACCCACCCACGGGACTAGGTGGAATCGGGTGGAGTCAGCCCGACTCCGGCCGACTCCACTCGCTCCTGGCCGCTTCCACGGGAAGCGGGGGCATTTCGAATGGAGTCGGGAGTCACGGGACTGCGCAAATAGAGAGTTGTAGTGCAATCTCGAACTCCCCCCTTCCCAGTCCCAACCTCCCACCCCCCCCCCCCCTCCGAGGTCCCCTCCGTCGCCGCTGCCGCCGGAGCTCCGAGGAGGCTCTCTTTCTGTTCTCTTCTCTCTCTTCCTTCAGGTGAGTGTTTTTTTAATTTTTTTAAAAATCTGAAAAAATAGGAAATGTTGAATATGCTATAGATCTATAGATAAATAGCATTGATAAGATGTTTATGACCCTCATTCTCCAAAATCCCCAAATTGAACCTTGATTAGGGTTTAAAAATTTGAGATTTTGTGTCCATGAATGCAACTAATGTGCAATTGAGTGTCCAATAGAATCATTTTAGTTGATTAGAGTTTGTTGGTAGACTCAATTGCATTGCATGGTCCATTTTCCCTAAAATCCTCAAATGACCTAATTAGGTTATAAAATTAGAAATTTTGGGTCATTAGTATAATTAATGTGCAATTGAGTGTCCAATGTAGTCATTTGAGTTGATTAGAGTTTGTTTTGTAGATTCAATTACATTGCATGACCCATTTTCCCCAAAATTCCCAAATTGAACCCTAATTAGGGTTAAAAAATTAAGGATTTTGTGTAATTAACGTGCAATTCAATTGTATTCTTACACAGGAATATGGCACATCAAGAACATGAAGAGCAAGAGGTGGAGCAGGCCATTGATACTGGTTGGGCTCATGGTACTCTCCTTGATGCACGACAGAAAAAAGTGAAATGTAATTGGTGTTCAAAGGAGATATTTGGAGGCATATATCGCCTTAAACAACATATTGCTGGGATTTCTAGAAATGTAGCAAAATGCCCATCATGTCCACTTGAAGTTAGGAATGAAATGAAAGCATACATGAAGGGGAAAAAAACTGAAAAATTATTGACAACTCAGCAGCAACAACTTCAAGATGAGATTTCTGGGCGACAGATTCGTAGAGATTATACTTTACCAATCAATGTGGATGATGATGAAGATGATGATGATGATCCTGAGTTCACTGCAGCTGCACGTGCTAGTCGGCGTTCTTATGCGGAGGAAGATGAGAGACGAAGGGGCTTGGGGACATCGGGGTCACATTTGCCTAAAGATGACTTTAGGTGATCTCTTCCTAGGAGCACATCAGTTCGTAGGGCTGCCGGTGCATTAGAGTGTGGAGGTAGACTTTCAAATGTTCATGCTCCTACACAGGGTCCGAGTTGTGAGGGCATGGTTTGTCATGGCGGGGCGAATCAGCCCGATTCCCCCGAATCGGAGCGGATCAGGGGCGGGCCGAGTTGTGATCCGCATGGATCCGCCGCCTGGCCGCGAATCGAGTGGATCCGATGCGATCCGATTCGCAGATCCGATCCCTGATTCGCCCCGATTCGTCTGATACCTCTTCAGGCAGGGTTGTCACTTGTCAGGATCCTCTTTAGGCAGGGTTGTCAGGATCCTCTTATTTACCTGAATATCATTTAAGTAAATGTTATAATTTGTTGTTTCATTTACTTAAGATATTACATGTAAATAAGGAAGTACCCCCCATTTGAATCCAAATAAAATATCAAAAAAATCATATCTCTTACCAATAAAAAGTCAACTCTCCCACCGAAGAAGAAAATCGCGATTTCGATGATTTTAGCGAAATGCTAACTTTTTAATCTCTCATAATTTGGTCTATCTAAAAATTTGATAATTCAAATAAACCATATGGAACACTAAAAATTCAAATTCCGGTAAAAAAAGTCAAACGTGCATGTGACTTCTCCAAGGGAGCCGCTCTCCGACTGACAACACTTAGTCTGCTCGAGGCATCTTAGGATTTGGTCAAACTTAAGCTATCATCACCTCAACTCATGAGAATTTTCACTTTCTAATTGAAAAGAAACTAGAAAGTGACAATTCTCATGAGTTTGAGTGATGATAGTTTAGGTTTGACCAAATCTTAAGAGGTCTCAAACAGACTAAGTACTGTCAGTAGGAGAGCGGCTCCCTTGGAGAAGTCACATGCACATTTGACTTTTTTTACCGAACTTTGGATTTTTAGTGTTCCATATGGTTTATTTGAATTATCAAATTTTTAGATAGACCAAATTATGAGAGATTAAAAAGTTAACATTTCGTTAAAATCATCGAAATCGCGATTTTCTTCTTCGGTGGGAGAGTTGACTTTTTATTGGTAAGAGATATGATTTTTTTGATATTTTTATTGGATTCAAATGGGAGGTACTTCCTTATTTACATGTAATATCTTAAGTAAATGAAACAATAAATTATAACATTTACTTAAATAATATTCAGGTAAATAAGGGGATCCTGACAACACCCTACCTGACACACATACATAAATATAATATATATAATAATCATATGCGAATCGGACCCGATTCGCCTCGATTCTGGGCGAATCGGATCGCATCAGGGCGAATCCGATTCACCCCGAATCGGCGATACGTCAAACCATGTATGAGGGTAGATTTTTTCTTAAATCTGTTGATGCCTCTAACAACATCAAGAATGTAGATTATTTGTTTAAACTAATGGATAAAGTTGTGGAGGAAGTGGGTGAAGAAAATGTTGTATAGATTGTGACTGACAATGAAGCGAGCTACAAGGCTGTTGGTAGATTGTTGATGGAAAAGAGAGAACATCTCTATTGGGTTCTTTGTGCAGCACATTGTATTGATTTGATGATGGAGGACATAGGCAAAGATCCACATATTCATGGCCTCATTGATGATGCTCAGATGATAACTTCATTTATTCATAGTCACAATAGGATTTTGAATATGATGAGGCAATACACAGATGGACGAGATCTTCTTTGTGCTGGTCCCACTCGATTTGCATCAAATTTTATTTCTTTGGAGAGCCTCATAAAATATAGGCATCAATTGGGCCAATTGATTAATTCTGAGCAATTTTTGCAACAAGTAAACACTCTAAGGCCGAAAAGTAAAGATGTTGCTCCCTAAGTACAAGATTTGATTAACAATGCACGATTTTGGGAGAGGATTTCCTACTACCTCAAAGGAATAGAGCCTCTAGTACTTATTCTTAGAATGGTTGATGGTGATGATAAAAATGATATGGGGTATTTGTACGAGGCAATGGACAGAGCAAAAAAAATTTTGAGGGAAAGGAATCCCAAAGCATACAGAAAATGGTGGGTCATCATAGCCAAGAGATGGGAGATGAGTCTCCACCATGATCTTCATGCTGCAGGTAATTTATTGAATCTAATTAATTCCTGAATTTTTTATCATACCATGCTGAAAATTTTTATCATATGTAGGGTATTTTTTCAACCCTAGAATTCAATACAAAGATAATGTGCATAATGATGGAGAAGTGATGAGAGGCACCATGAATGTCATCACTCGCCTTGCAAGGACAATGAATGAGAGATTAGATGCAACGACAGAGGTAGGATAAAATGTTTTCTTTTGCATATGTATGCATGTTTCATTTTGCAAGGGTCATTTGACATATGTTGTATCTTCCATTTTGTAGGTGGAGAGGTATAGGATGAAACTTGGGATATATGAAGGATATGACGTGAGATGTGCAGCTCAAAGACTCACTCCAGGATATTTTACATGAGAATTATTTGCCAAAAATCGTAAATTTATCACATTTAGGAATTCACCATTATAAACTGATTAATGTTCACTCCTTTTATTGCAACAGCTGAATGGTGGATTCAAGTCAATTACCAGCAAGCTGACACAAATCCTTTAACGTATGTTGCAGTGAGAGTGTTAAGTCAAACCACTTCTTCTAGCCAATGTGAAAGTTATAGCAGTCTCTGCTTGCAAAACAGCCAGTTGGGTCTCCAAATTGGTCCAACTCTGTAAGTCGAAAACAACCGAAGATCAAATTTTGCTGAAGAAGAATGAGAGAAGGAAAAGATAAAGTAGCTTATCAAAAGAAATATTGCAGCAAAGTCACAATTCTCGATACATAAAACAAATCTTTGGCATTGTTGTCATGTCAAATATATGTATGAGATAATGATCCATAGTAGTGCAAGTCCAAAAGAAATGGAAAGTTTACTGCAAGTATGTCACAGGCTGTGACATGTCAAATTCACAAGTATAACATCTCCAACGTGGATCTCAAGAAAGTCACCGAAATGAATTGGCAGAATAACGCTCTGAAGGGCAACATGTACTAAAATACAACTGGAAAGATGCACACGAGATAGTCGCCCTATGTTTCACTCTTGGGCATTTGTTGAACAAAAAAAAAATGATTGGATACATGCTTCATCTGCCACAGAAGTTCAGAATACCAGTGCTTTTGTTGTCCAACTTCTGTTTGTGGAGCATGTATCATAGCAACTGATTTTGTGCAGTTAAGAAAGACACGCAGAAGTTGACTCAGATGGGTGTAAACTAGACTTGGGAAATACTGAAACTAGTAAGTTCTTGCTCAGGGACTACTGGCGTATCATAAAAGAGCAAGAAAAGTTAAATATTGAAGATCTTCGTGAAGCAGAAAGTCTGTTGAAGAAAGATGAAAATTATAAAGATGGCTATATGTCTGGTCAAATTTTGGAAAAAAAAAGGGAATTGACATCTGATACAGAGTACTGTTGAACTGAAAAAAAAAATGGTAATATGCATCTTAAACCAGAGGCATGGCCATTGGATAAAGGTTTCAGAAATTGGCTTATTTAGGAAAAAGAAAACAGAGAAAATAGATGGATTGGGTCGATGGTCTTCCATTTGGTGCCTTGGACAAAAGGATAAAGAAGGGGGGAGAGGAATACATGTTGAAGCCCGGCCACCCCTTTTCCTCCTCAGCCGTTGCTAGTAGAAGAAAGGAAGAGGAGGTTGGGGTCCCTGCGCAGGGTTCCCCTGCCCGCCGCTGCTGCCTGTGCAGTTGCCCTCGCCGCCGCCGCTGCTGCTGGATGCGCTCGCCACCGCCGCCGCTGTCCCCTTCGCCACCGCCACTGCTGTGGCCTGCCCTTCGCGCCGCCGCCGCCGTTGATGGGCTTCCCCCGCCGCTGCCGGCTAAGCGAAGAGGAGAGGAGGAGAAGGCCGGGTGCCTCCTCCCTCCCCGCCATCTCCCTCTCGCGCTCTCTCTCCCGATGCCCTAAAGGGCACAAACGCAAAAAAGAAAAGATAAGAGGTAAAAAGAAAAAAGGAAACAAGGGGAAATATGAAAAAAAAAAGTCATGTGCAAATGACCGGAATGGGTCTTCAAATGGCCGGGACCAAGGTTTGGCGCATCGCCGATTCGGACTGGATCGGGATTATCCTGATCCGATCCGATTCGGGCGGTTCGAACCGATTCGGTTCGATCCGCTTGGATTCGGCCAGAACTTGGTCCTGTTCAGGCAAGGTTATCAGGATCTCCTTATTTACCTGAATATCATTTAAGTAAATGTTATAATTTGTTGTTCTTAAGTAAATGAAACAACAAATTATAACATTTACTTAAATGATATTCAGGTAAATAAGGGGATCCTGACAACCCTGCCTGAACAGGATCCTGAGTCCAAAGAACCCTGCCTGAACAGAACTAGGCGGATCGGATCGGATCGAATCGCGAATCGGATTTCCCCTGATCCGCACCGATTCGCCCGAATCGGCCCGATCCGATCCGGCACGCCAAACCATGGCCGGGACGACGTTTTGGAAGGGGTGATGTTTATGGTCGGGACGGTGCAAATGGCCGGAACGGGGTCTTTTCCCCACTCTCTATAAAAGGAGGGGGGCGACCAAAGCTTAAAGGGAGGACTTTTTCTGAAGCTTCAACACAGAGCAAGGCTCTGGGACTGCAAGGCGGTCTGGGAAAAGGGTCTGCAAGGCAGCCCTAAAGAACATTGTGCAAGGCACAATTTGAATTTTCTCAAATCTTAAGCAAGGTCCATTGGGCTTTCTTTATTGGGCCAAACTTCTTATTGGGCCTCAAATTGCTTATTGGGCCGAACTTGTATTTTTCATACAAATGATTATGATGTTTCATTCTTAATGGGCCTAATGATGCTTAATTGGGCCGGCACTTGACATATTCTCACGTGTGATGTTTAATGGGCCTATTAGGCTAATTTTATGCATTTAATCACGCACTATACGAATAATTGCACGTAGTGTCACGTTTATTTTAAACACTTCGCTACTTGATTTCTTAACCAAAACTAACCAATTTTTCAATCAACCTTAATAAAATATTTCGCAAACACTGTCATCTAATTTTCAATAACATAATAACATCATTTTTGATCCACCTTACGTTAATCCCCATTTAAATCAACTAAATAAATGAAAATATTAATTTAATCCATATAATCCTAATTTAAATAAATAAATAACGAAATTTTTTAAATAAATGGAATCAATAATTCTAAAATACCAAAAAAATGAGAAAATGAATTTAAAAATCAATAAAAATGAAATAAATATCAGCAAATTCCAAAAAAATGAACTACATGTTTGCAACTGTGTTTCTTTCCATGTATAATTCATTTCATTCAGATGTGAGTCACGTTCTTTTATTTCAACGGGTTTGTCTGATGGCTAATCAAGAGTATTCAGCCTTTGTGCTGATATAATTAACACTAACCGCAGTTAGTGGGGGAGGTCAAATGAACTAAATAAGACCATGTCCATGTCAATAAATAAAAGCCAAATAAATCAAATTCAAATCCAAAGATAAATTAAAAATTTCAAAGTGTTAAAAAAAATTCTCACACAGCTCTAGTAGTGGGACTAGTTACTTGGGCAATATTCAAACTACTGGGTATGGTAGTTTCTTCACTCCAAGACAATCAGGAGAAAGTTCAAGCCAACAAGTAACGACACCTCGAGACATCCAAAGAGGATTCCAAGACATTGTCAATTCTTTGTTTGGCTTTGGATATACCCAGTATGGAAGACATGAGTATGGGCCACCTGTTCAGTCTCATAAGGTAGAGGATGAGGGTTCAGGAATGTCAAATTGACAAGATATTTTTATTTATTTCATGTTATCAACTTGTACACATATCTATTTTTTCAATGTATGAACATAATCATTATGTCTTTTATCATTGTTATTGTTCTTTATGATACATGAACATGATAAGATTTGAATTTCATTGTGTTTGTGTTCAATAAATGTTGTATGTGTTTTCATAATTTTCTACAATTTTTTACTGATTTTTCACAATCTTTTCTGATTTTCCCCTGATTTTCCTCATTTTTTAACATTTTTTAACCTGGCCGATCCTGGATCGGCCAAACTCTATTGGAGTCGGGCGGATCCGCAGATCCGACCTGACTCGGGATCGGCTGGGTCTGACCCAGCCGCCCAACCTAACTATGCCATCCATGTTACCAACACGCTAGTCATGATCACATGGTGTCCAACAAAAGGGTGTTTATGCACATGAACCTTGTGACTCAATTTGTTGATTTGAATTTAGGGATTAACAGAAAGGTTTAGTCATTAACAAAATGACACAACAGTTTAACTGATTCACAAGTATAAATTGGACTGGACTGTAGTAAATTTAAAAAGCTCAAGGTAATAAAAAATTATTTGCCTAACCTGACCCCACAGATGTGACAGATTAAATTTGGCGGTGTTTTCATGAAAAAAAAGAATTTTTTTTTAATATAGTTTCCCTCATGATTTGTTTGTTTATTTGGAACACGCCTATTGATGTCAAGGATGAGGGTGTCGGTTTCGGTTTCGGGTAGGGCCGAAACCGAAACGGTTTCGGTTTCGATTTCGGACGAAACCGTCCGAAACCTATAAAAGTTGACAAAAAATTGTAAAAAAAAACTCAAATAAATCTGTAAAAATATAAAAATTCATCACAACACAAAAAGAACCCGTGGACATGTATATAAGATTGAAAAAAATTGGATTAAGTGACAGATATATGTGGGTGACATGTTAATGGAATATTCGATGCATATTAAAGAGTTAAACAATAAACATAGAGTGATGTTGTCGTCTTGCACTATTATAAATATTACAAACACAATAATTGCATTTTACTTTCTTTTTCCTAGCATCAACTAAAATGATATAAGCCCACCCCGAATCATCCAGTCCCTGGCTTTGCTCTTCTCTAGCTCTAGCCATGGTCCTACAATAAAAAAATAAAGCACAAAAATATGTAAGTAGAATGACATAAAAGACTGCTTGGAACCTAAAACAATTAAACATATCATTTATTGTTCAAATGTGGAGCCCGAACTCTCAAATGTGCGCCTTCGCACGCGGATCGACCTGCGCGGGGTAAAGGGGGCAGCGCCCCTTACGGGGGTCTCTGGGGGCGGAGCCCCCAGAAGAAAAATTTTATAAGGGAAAGGCTAAAACAAAAAATAATACATACAGCAAAGCGAACACCTACAACGACGGCGGGAAGAGCGTCTCTGGCAATGCGTCCCCCTCCCCCCTTGCCTCTCCTCCCACCTCTGGTAGAAAAAATCCCCCCCCCCCCCCCCAAGAAAAGCCGAAACCACCCCCTTGTGGCCCTGCGGCAGTGTCCACCCCCCTTCTGCCTCAGATCTCAGATTTGAGGGGGTCACGGGACGCGAACTCCCTTTTCAGGGGAGTTCGCATCAGGTTTCGCCTGGTGTCGCCGGTTTCGGGCCGACACCGGGTGGTGTCGGTTTCGGTTTCGCCCGAAACCATTAAGTCTCGGACCGAAACTGTTCCGGTCCGGTTTCGTGTCGCCCAAGGCCAAAACCGACACGTTTCTCCGTGTCGGTTTCGGTTTCGGGCGAAACCTACAACCATGATTGATGTAGGCTCATGTTCTTTGCTTCTCCCCATCAACATTATATGATGTTAATTATATTGATTATTAACCACTATGTGATGCCATAATCTAGCTAATGAATTTAGAAATAAAGGAGTTTCTCAAAGAAATTTAAATTTGTTATCCTTGCCCACTAATTTATTTCATGGTCATTCATTGTTAGGGTGTATTATTATCCCCCCCCCCCCTCCCCCCGCCCTACTTTTTTTTTATCCGGTCATTTGTGTGACATGCCCCCATTCATTTAACTTTTCTTTTTATTTGCTGCATTGTTGTTTATTGCTCTCCTTGTTTATATGTCACATTTAAAACTGCATAAACTCCCCCCTCTGAGGAATAATTCATGTAATTTTATGCTCAACGTGGATGCCAGTAAAAGAGTTAGGAGAAGGCCTAAGATGAGATGGTGGGATGTTATTAGGAAGGACCTTGACTACTTAGATTTAAACACGAATATAGCACTTGATAGAAATCTTTGGCGGAAAAGGATTCATGTAGCCAACCCCAAATAAAGGGATAAAGCTCTGATGATGATGATGATTCGTGCTCAAGGTGGACTGATTGGGTAATTGACCAGAAATTTGAGTGTTGCCATTTCTAAGGAGTTCAGAATATTATTGCAATTCTCCCAGAAAATCGGGTTATTGATGTGATCATGTGTTCACAAACTTTAAAACTCTCCCCCTATGATACATTTCAAGTAACAAATAAGGCTGCATAAACTATCCCTTTGGAGCATAGCTCATGCGATCATATGCTCAGCTTGAGCCTTGAATTGATTCAAGTATTATTGAAATTTCTGAGGTTCCGGGTATCATTGCAATCTTCCCAGGAATAAGGACTTTGATATGCTCGTATTTCTCAAAAAAAAAAAAAAAAAAAATCCCTTCCTGACATGTTTATTGATCAGATGTATTACATCAAGACTTAAGCAAATTTGCACTACTCCAAAACAAAGTCCTGAATCTCCTGATGAATAAATTAATTTGTAGAGATTTTACTGCAAATCTGTAGTCACTGCTCTCAGTGGGCAGGGACAACTTTTTTTTGGGATTTTTCCCTGTGCATCCTTTTTGGTTGGCTTTCTCTTGCTCTATTTTTTCCCTTCTACTCCTTGGTGCGAACTTGATTATCTTCTCTTTCTCTTCTTTTTTTCTTCTCTTCTCTCCCTTGCTTGGTGCGGGGGAATCTTCCAATCCTTCTCCTTTGAGCTTCCTCACTTGTGTCTTTTTCTGTGTCTTTTGCAGGGAGAAGATGTCTTCTTTATATAGAGGTAGAGGATCAGCCATAGGCAACCTCACCTACCCTCTTTTGAATCCCACCAGTGAAATGCACCGGTGGGGTTTCATTTCCCTTTAGACCCTACCTTCTTTCCCCGTTTTTTCAATTCAAGCTTTATCCATTTTTCATGGACTAACCTGTTTTTTACTTCTTATTTCTCTTCTTTTTCTTCTCGTTCCTTGGCACAGAAAAAAGCCTCCTAGCTGGGCCGCCTCCTCCTCCTCCTCCTCCTCTTGAGCTTTACTGCTGAGTATTTCCACCTTTACCTTGGGCTGTGCCCCCCTTTTCATAGGGAGAGAGGATGCAGCAAGGGGGCAAGGTTGTGCTGACCTTCAAAACTTTGTTTAGAACCCCATCGGTGAAAGGCACAGGTGGGTTTTCATTCACCCTTTTGCTCTCCCTGCTGACCCTGCACATTAATGGTTTTGAAACCTCACTGGTGCCATGCACCGGTGGGGTTTTTTGCTCCTTTCTTCTGCCCATTTGGAGCACAAGTCGCCACTCCTTTCCTTGTTTTTAGTCCCACCAGTGCATAAAACAGGGTGGGGGGGGGGCAGCCTACATGTTGAGCCCAAAACTTAACTCATTTTAGACGCACCGGTGGGAGTTGTAAAAATGGGTAAGTGGGGGGCATCTTGCTCTTTCCTTATGTTGAACTCAAAACTTCCTTTGTTTTAGACCCAAAGACTTTCATTATTTTGAACCCTAAAAGTTTTTTCTTATTTTCAAAATATTTCTTTATTTTGGAC
Organism: Colocasia esculenta; assembly: GCA_014218235.1. Taxonomy (NCBI): domain Eukaryota; kingdom Viridiplantae; phylum Streptophyta; class Magnoliopsida; order Alismatales; family Araceae; genus Colocasia; species Colocasia esculenta. Next base: position 76,037,324 of record CM024764.1, on the reverse strand, counting down.
GCAAAACTTACTTTTTTTTAACTCAAAAACTTGCCTTAGTTTGAAACCAAACACTTTCCTTATTTTGAACATACAAACTTCCCTGATTTTGGACCCAAAAACTTTCTTTATTTTGAACAAGGATGGCAGTGTCGGTTATGGATTCAGTTTCGGCGGCATTGGATGATTTGGGGAAGTTCAAGGGAATTTTGCTTCAAAGGATCCTGCTTAGGCCGGTATCAGGAGCATCGGTTTCGGTTTTGGCTAGCTCAGCCGAAATTGCCATCCATGATTTTGAACCCCACAAATGTCACACACAGGTGAGGTTTTAAAATGGCCAATGACAGTTGGCCAAAACTTTCCTTATTTTGAACCCCACCGATGTCATGCACCAGTGAGGATTTAAAATGACCGAGTGGTGACGACTGGCCAAAACTTTCTTTAATTTGAATCTTGCCACTATCACACATCGGTGAGGATTTAAAATGGTCAAGTGATGACGACTGGCCAAAACTTTCCTTATTGTGAACCTTGCCAATGTCACACACAGATAAGGCTTTAAAATGGCCAAGTGACAATGAGTGGCTAAAACTTTCCTTGTTTTGAACATTGTCGGTGTCACGCACCAGTAAGGCTTTAAATTGGCCAAGCAATGACGGTCGACCAAAACTTTTCTTATTTAAACCTTGTCAGTGTCATACAACGATGAGGCTTTAAAATGGCCAAGCAACAATGATTCTCGTTTTGAACCCACTGGTGTGTGGCACCCATGATGATTTAAAATGGCCAAGTAGTGAGGGCTGGCCATTTGAAATGGACAAGCGGTGAAGAGGGCCTGCTCTTTCATTATTTTGAATCCCACCAGCATTATGCATCAGTGGGGATTTGGAATAGGCAAGCTGCGAGGAGGACCTGCTCTTTCATTATTTTGAATCCCACCAGGCACCAGTGTCATGCACCGATGGGGACTTACATCAGGCCTGTGAATAGGACCTGCTCTTTCCTTCCTTAGAGCTACACCCTCCCTTCTCTTCTCTCTTGCCTTTGTCTACAAATAGGGGTCGCCCCCCTCTTCTTTGTCCTCATACTCTAGCCCATCAACCAGTGGAGGAAAGAGGCCAAGCGGAGCGCCCCCAAGGGAGCTTTTGGCCAGCTGAAAGGGGTCTTCTTTGATTGATTTTGCGAGACACTTGTTGCTAAATCTACATTTTTTGTTTTTGCAAAACATCTATGAGGTTCAACAGACAGCAAAAGTGGTAAAAGAAATAATTGTCCAAGATCCACAAAGATGTGGTCGAAAAATCCAAATTTTTGTGTGAACTTGGTTGCAACAGCTGTCCTGCATTTATTAACACTTCATTTTTCATGTTTTGAACAGAGTCCAATGATTTTTCTGAATGCACGCAACTAATCAAATAGATAGCTACATGTCCTTTATGAAGTTGGTTCAACCTTTGGATATGACATCACATTCAGGCCAATGCAAGGCACATAACATGTCAAAGAATATTTCACTATCAAAAGTCGTAATGATTTCCCTCACACAAAGATCTATCACTTGACAACTAAATCATAAATTGGCACTGGGACTATTGTTCTATGAAGCAGTTTAAACCAAATAGGCTATTCAACATTTCAACCTGGAAAATGAGAAGAAGCACTTTGAGGACTATACTTATATTCTCTTCACAAAATCATAACAAAGCTGCTAGAATATCAATCACAAAGATTGAGCATACAATGAGAAAATAATAATAATAATAAAGATATACCTTTTAGTGCAGCTCTTTTACTTAAGCGAGCATTTTCAGTCTCAAGTAGAGCACTTGAAAGGAGTTCTAAGAAGAACTTCCTAGGAACAGCACCATAGTGAAGATGTGCGATCAGATGCCGTGACAAAGTAGTAGATTTTTTTGGCAGATTACTGCAAAGAAAGAAGAATGTTGATAGCTTTAGATGAAATAGCTTTAAGAAATCAAGGGCCCAAAAAATCCAAGATTTGGCCCATCAAACACATACTGTTACTAGGACGCCTTATTAAAGCTTGCTTCTCTGTATTGTGGAAGACTAAACCAACTTGTACTGAGATGCCTTATTTAAAAGCTAACAGCCCCAATCTAACTAGTGTTTAGAATAAAAAAATAACTTGATTTAGCTTCTAATTACAAACAAAAGAGTATTTATACCTGAATATCAAGTAGAACCCTATTCACTATAGAATATATCAAAAGTCCTAACACGTAGGACTCTAACTTAAAGAATATATCCAAAGTCCTAACATGTAGGACTCTAACTTAAATGATTCCAATGTCTTTTCTGAAATCAAAGAGAGTGTACATTGTTGTTCACAAAAACAAGAGGAGATTGTTGTACTCTGTAGATTTTGATGATCACAAAAATACTAAGTGCCTTTCATGTTAACTCCATCACAAACATTAATTCCAATTCATGTTGATGACCCAACAATTTGATTTATTTATATGTAATGTGAAGGTATAATTTGTGTGTTAAGTGTGCAGAAAAATAGTCCAAGAGTCACACTTGAAGTGGACTTCACAAAGGCCAAGTCCTAAACTTAAAGAACAATCGGACGACTGATTTCAAAAAATCGGACAACCAAAATGTGGCAATTGAAACTGTACAAAGGGCCAGTCGAAGTGATATACAACGTCAATTGAAGTTGTACAAAGGGCCAGTCAAAGTGGTGTACAACGCCAGTCAAAGTGAAATCGGATGTCCGACTTCAGCAATCGGTTGACCAATCGTCCTAGTCGAAGTGATACTTCGATTATTGAAGAAAGCTAAATGTATCAGTCGAAGCAAAATCGGACGACCGATTTGACAAAAATCAGACGACCGTTTTTCTCAGAAGGTTTAGACCTGGGACAATCCAAGAATCGACGACCGAACCTATGGAATCAGTCGACTGATTTTCAAGAGCAGGTCGACACCAAAGTTAAGTCCAGAATCGGACCACCGACTTGGTGAAATCAATCGACCAATTATAAATAACACAGTTTCCATATTTGGAGAGGACTCTTTCTCTCTTTGGATTCCGACTAGGATTTTGGAAGATCCATAACCAAGAAGGACGCTCTGGGATGTGTTTATATAAAGGAAACATCTTCTATGCTATTATTGGACCCCAAAATTGGCCATTGGGGCCATTAAAATATTAAATATATATATATACATATAAAGAAGAAAAAAGGAAAGGGGAAAAACCCCTCCGGGTAGTCTACTCGGAGGGAGTTCCCTCCGAGTAGACATCTACCCGGAGGGAGCCTCCCCTTGGGTAGATCTCTTTCTTCTCTCTCTCTATGCCCCCTTCGGGCAAAACCCCTATAAATACCCCCTCTGAGCAATGGAGAAAGGGGTCAGAGTTCGCAGGATAAAAAATTAGAGGTTCTGAGAAGGTCGCGGAATCGATCAAGAAGGCAACATAAAGTGCTCGTGCTCAGCAAGTGAAGGTTGTCTCCGACTGTAAACCCCCCATGCATACTCCCCCCCCATGTCGAGCGAGACTCCATGGGAAAATGAAATCTAAATGTTCATGTCTTTAAATGCCTTCATGTTGAGCTAGACTCTATGGAGACAAAATAATTAAATGTTCATATTCGTATCTCCATGTTGGGTAGGACTCCATGGAGATACATTAATGTTCATGTGCAAACCTCCATGTTGAGCCGGACTCCATGGGGATGAAATGTCTATATGTTCATATTTGCGTACGGAGAAAGGGGTTAGAGTTCGCAGGATAAAAAATTGGAGGTTCCTAGAAGGTCGCGGAATCGGTCAAGAAGGCGACATAAAGTGCTCGTGCTCAGCAAGTGAAGGTCGTCTCCGACTGTGAAACCCCCATGCATATTCCCCCCCCCCCATGTTGAGCGGGACTCCATGGGGAAATGAAATCTAAATGTTCATGTCTTTAAATGCCTTCATGTTGAGCTGGACTCTATGGAGACAAAATAATTAAATGTTCATGTTCATATCTCCATGTTGAGCGGGACTCCATGGAGATACATTAATGTTCATGTGCAAACCTCCATGTTGAGCCGGACTCCATGGGGATGAAATGTCTATATGTTCATATGTGCGTACCTCCATGGGGAGACTCTGCCCAAACGGAGATTCTGCCCGAGGCACGATCATATGTTCATTATACATTCATGTATGCACCTTTATGTGGAGACTCTGCCTATGAGGAGACTCTGCCCGAGACACGTTCATATGTATATCTCCATATGGAAACCATGTGGTCATAAAGACCCGGTGTGTATATGGAGACTATGTGTTCGTAAAATGGTCATGTGTATATCTCTCCGTGTGAAAACCATGTGGACTTTACCATGTGTGTTTATGGAGATCCCCCTTGTAGTCATCAAGTAATTATGAGGGGTATCAAATAAAAACCCTCATTTATCAAGTGCTACAAGTTCTCCGTCGGCCAAGGCTCTCTTCAAACAGTAAAGAAGAAGAAGGTACTGCTAGGCAGGGAATCAAAACTCGGCCGGCTCAGGATCGGATCGCCCGAGCCGGCTCGGTTTTGGCCCAGCCGAACCGAGCCGGGGTAACCGTGCCGGTCCCGTGCGCGCGGATTGTCCGGGCTCGGCGAGCCCGGCCCGATCCGCCGCGGACCGGGCCGGTCCGCGGCGATCCGGCCTGTAACGGCTAGTTTCCAACTAGCCGTTTTCTAGCCGTTGGGGGGCGCTCCCCAACGGCCAGAAACGGCTCTTTGGAGCCTTTGGAGGCCTTAGGGGTCTATATAAACCCCCCAAAGGCCCCCAATATGTTCTAAACTTAAGTTTTGAGTTCTCCTCCCCTCCTCTCAATATTTTGGGCATTCTCTCTCTCTCTCGGGCGCTATTTTGCACTATTTGGGAGGCGATCTCATCTTTCACGCTCTTGCGCTTCGTCTTCGACTCTTCGGGCTCTCTCACACACACTCTTGGCCCGAACTCTTGGCTGCGATTCATCTCCCTCTCTCTCATCCGCAAAAAAAATTTATTTATTTTCTGTTTTTTTATTATTTAACATCTTTTTTGTGTTCTAAGTGATGGCCGCCGAAGGTGGTGCTGCTCCGGCTCCCCATTCTTCAAGCAACCCTCCTAGCGCCGAACCCGCTTGGGCTCATGGTATCGCTGTGGACATGGCTCGAAGGAAGGTCCAATGCAAGTATTATAACCGGGTCTTATTAGGCGGCGTATTTCGTTTGAAACAACATCTAGCGGAAATTAAAGGTGAGGTGGCACCATGCTCGAGAGTTTCTGCTGAAGTTCGAATGCAATTTTGCCAATATATGAAGGAGAAAGAGACATCCAAAGCAAACACTAGTAGAAGACGACAAGAAATCCGGGAAGAATTGTCTGCCCCTCCTCGAAGGTCCATAGATTTACCAAGAGGGAGACAAACAATTGATCTTGATGATGATGATGAAGGTTAGTAATTAGTTAACTTAGTTTTGGAACATTTATTTTAGTTTAAGCACCCTCCGACCCTCATTCTATTTCTATCTCATATTATAGAACAATTTCGTCGGGCATCGGAAGCGAGTCGAAGGTCTTATGCGGAAGAGGACTATCTCCGACGTACCGGTCATCACGTAGGTCAAGGTAGTGGCCATGGGGGCAGCGGACAAGGGAGTTCAAGTGCTGGAATGAGTTCAAATATACCTGAGGTTCCAGTGGATATCCCTAGAGACGGAGATCCTAGAGTGGGACCAACAGACCCATTTCTCACCAGGCGGAGGGAGAAGCAACCATCCATTTCTGCAGCCTTCAAGAATTTGAAAATATGCAAGGAGAAGATAGGGAGAGCGACGTCAAGATGGTTCTTCTTCAACAACATACCGGCTAATGCAGCAAAAGGACCATATTATGAGTCAATGATCGAGACTATTAGTGAAGTGGGCAAAGGGGTGGAAGGCCCTACTTCATATGAAATCTACAACAAATACTTGGACATGGAGGTTGAAGATATAAAGGTATATGTTTCCAATTTTGAACGGATATGGGATGAATATGGTTGCACGTTAATGTGCGATGGATGGACAGGTATGTACAAATGTTTGGTCAGTTAATTGTTATTCACTTATTCATTAATAACACATAGGTTTTAATTTTTCTTATGGAATTGTGCAGGCATTACACGAAGAAGTATGATAAACTTCTTAATCTACTGCAAAGCAGGGACTGTTTTTTAGAAGTCAGTAGAAGCTTCTGGCAAGGTGAAGAATACAGACTACCTATTTCATTGATGGATGAGATGGTGGAGGAGATTGAAGAGAAAAGAATAGTCCAAGTGGTAACCGACAATGCAGCGGCTTTCAAGTTGGCGGGCCAAAAACTAATGGAGAAAAGGGAACACTTGTATTGGGTTCCTTACTCCGCGCACTGTATTGACCTAATGCTAGAAGACATTTGTGAAGATCCAATGGTGGAAAATGTGGTCAATAGTGCAAGGTTCGTAACCACTTTCATCTACAACCACAACAACATATTGGACATCATGAGGACGCATACACATAGACGGGAGTTGCTTCGGCCAGCACCTACAAGGTTTGCATCCCAATATATTGCATTGGATAGCATAAATGGGCAACGTAGCAACCTTATTAGGATGGTAGCATCTGAAGAGTGGGAGAACTATATGTCTCGACATGCTCCTACACGGGTGAGGGAGAAGGGAAAGAAGGTGACCCATGGAAGGCAGGATCGGGATCGGGATCGGGATCGACCCTGGTCGATCTGATCCTGGATCGGATCGGATCGAAGGATCCTCTGGATCCCAGGGAAGTCTGGCCGATCCTGGATCGGCCAGACTATAAAATGTTTATTTTTTTGAAAAAAATTCAGGAAAATTCAGAAAAATTCAGGAAAAAACAGAAAAAATCTGAACTCCTGAAAGAACTAAGATTTGCATCAAAAATCAATTATACATGCATTCATAGTACATAAAACATAAAATTTAAGACATTGTACATGTAACTTACATTTGATAGAAGACTAATAATCTTTCCATCCACTTCCAGACATAGATGAGCCACCATCATTTGGGTTTTGGTAGCTATGACCAAAGAGGGAATTTGCTAAATCATGCATACCCATTTGAATCCCTCTTGGTGTAGATTGTTGACTTGAGCTTTCTCCAGATTGTGATGGAGCTGGACACCATATACCAAACGGTTTGTATGTACTTGTTGCTTCACTAGGGCCACCAGGCTCTTGTTCTTGTGAAGGCCAAGGTCCCCATCCTCCTTGTAGTCCATAAGGTGAGCTACTAATATCTGAGTACGGTAAAATGGGAGGCTGAAATGCAGGTATATGAGTAGACCCTGAACTATAGTTTGGCTCCCAAGGTGGCCACTCATAGGCTGCATGATGTTGTTGTCCTTCATATCCCCCTTGTCCTTCTCCTCCGCCTCCCTGATGTTCTATTTCTGGTACATAACTTTCAGTAAGCCCTACACCTGTGGCCCCAGTATATCCTGCTCCTGCATATCCCTGGCCAGCTCCTGTGGCCCCAGTGGCAGCCCCATCATCATCATCATCATCATTTGGATCTTGTGTGGTGTCATCACTACGAATTGGTTGCTGCACTTTCCTCTTTTTTTGCCTGGCATATGTTATTTTTTCTAACTCTAAGGCTTTTGAACTCTTCTCTTTTTGTGTTGCAGCTCTTCTTAATGCAGGCTGAGTGGGAGGCACTCTAGATGTCTCTGGCAAGATAGCTGAGTGTCGTGGCAAAGAGAAGAGAGGACCGAGGGTGAGAGGTTGGTCCTCACTTACCCTAAGCTCTGGATCTCCAGCCTCTACTCCATCCAATTCTCCTTCCGCCCATGAGCAATCACGAGGGTCAAATTCTGGAACATCCCTTTCCTGTCTTGTTTCCACCCATGCATTTAGTGGGTGTTCCTCATCAAATAACTCATCAACATCAATTTGAGATGATAATGCTTCCCTCTCTGCAAAACGTTGCTTCCAATGACTACCTGCAAAAGTCATTAGCCTTGCCTCGCTCTTCTTTTGTCTATCTTTAATGCATTTCAGCTTCAACCTCATATTGTAGTGGCAATAGAACAACTTCTCTAACCTAGTTGCACTCAACCTGTTCCTCACTTTTGTGTGAATAAGTGAGAAAGTGCTCCAATTTCTCTCACACTGGCTAGATGAAGTGGTCTGACTGAGTACTCTAATAGCAATCCTTGCAAGTGGACTTCTTTGACCAGTCTTGTAGTCTAACATAACCCACCACTCACCTATAAAAAAAAAAACATACAATGAATTAGCACATAATACAAGTGATTTGTCATTTTGTTATGAAGTAAGCATGAGCTTAAGTCTGAAGGTTCTTACCCGGACCCATTCTGGTCACTGCTTCTTTAACATCATAATCTCTGTAGATGTCCAACTTCAGTTTAAATCTGTCCATCTACAGTATAATACAGTTGCTAAGTGTAACTCCAAAAGTATATTGAATACATGAAAATGGAATGAAGTTTTTAACTTGGCCGTACCTCTATCATAGCATCTATTCTTTCGTCCATGCTCCTAGATAATCTCCCGATGACATTGATTGTCCCCTGGAGCACCTCACCATCATTGTGAGGGGAATCACTATATTGATGCCTAGGGTTAAAGAAATACCCTATATGTACAAAACATGTGTAGTAAGTTAGAAATTCAACTCATGCTAATAAGAAATATGCACAATAAGATATAATACATTTACCTGCTGCATGTAAATCATGGTGGAGTGTTGACTCCCATCTTGCATCAATAATCTTCTACCATTTTTTATATGCTTGCGGATGCTTCTCTCTCAACCTTTCCTTGGCTTTATCTATAGCCTCATATAAGTAACCCATGTCATTCTTGTCCTCTCCATCAACCATCCTCAGCACCTGTACTAGAGGCTCTATTAGCTTCAAATAATAGTGGATTTTCTCCCAAAAACGATGGTCACTGACCAAGCAAGAAATCTCATGTGCCTGTTGAACCCAAAATAATAGCACACACACCCGAGGATCAGAACCAAAACCTCACACCAAATGGCAGGCCAGCGGGGTATACGCCTTAGGCCAAAGTGATGACCACTGTGGGGGGGGGGGGGGGGGGGGGGGGGGGGTTCATGGATTTAAAAATAAAAAAAAAAATAAATATCAGAAAATACCATGGCACCCTGTTTCGGGAAATTAAAGAAAAAAATGAGAGATGCAGGAGACTCCCATCCTGTGCATTCTCCACATCCGGAAGGGGATAAGAAGAAGAAGAAGAGCAGTAAAGGGGAGGGGGTACCTTCCGGGGGCCCTTCTGGGACTCCCCTGTTGCTCCTGTCGCCGTTGCAAATGGGGGTCACCCCCGTTCGAGTCGCCCCTGCAAGAGGTTGTTCCCCCCAGACACGCCGCGACAGGGAGCCCCCCCCGGCTTCCCCAGGCACCGCCGGCGCCCACCTCCACTGCCGCCGGTGTCCGCCTCCGTAGCCGCCGCCGCCGAAGCCTCCAGCAAGACTCGCCGGCGCCGCCTCCCCCGGCTTCCCCAACCGTCGCCGCCGCACTCTCCAGCAGGGCCGCCGGCGTCCGCCCCCGCTGCCTCCCTTCTGTCCGGCCGCACCACTGCCAAGAGAGGGGGAAAACCCCCGGTCAGGTCGCCCCTGCCAGGGGCTTCGCCCCCCAAACACGCCGCAGCAGGGAGCCCCCGCGGCCCCTCTCAGGCACCGCCGGCGTCCGCCTCCGCAGCCGCCGCCGCCGCCACTACCGGCAAGACTGGCCGGCGCTGCCCCCTGCCCTGCTTCTCCTGCCGCCGCCGCTGCAGTCCCCAGCAGAGATCGCCGGTGCCCCTGTTCCAGTTTCCTCCCAGTGCGCAGGCCAAACAGGGAAGGGAACCAGGAAAAACGGCAAGTCCCTGCCGTGACTGTCTCATGACCACAGGGGTATAAACATAAAAAATGAAATTAAAAAGGGGGAAAAGAAATGAAGAAACAAGGGGAAACATGCAAATAGCCAAATCCAAATGGCCGGGGAGCGTCCGTAATTGACCGGGACGGTGTTTTGGCAAGTATAATGTGAATGGCCGGGACGAAGTCAAATGGCCGGGACGAGACATCAAATAGCCGGGACGGCGTCTTCTCCAGCTCCTATAAATAGCCCTGGGGCGCTCCAGGCACAGAGGAGGATTTCTGAACTGGGAAAAACCAGAGCAAGGCTCTGAGAAGACTGCAAGGCGGTCTGGAAGAAGGGTCTGCAAGGCAGCCCTAAAAAAATATCGTGCAAGGCGCGATTTTGACTATTTTCAAGTCCGGAAAAGGTCCATTGGGCTTCCTTATTGGGCCTAAATTCCTTATTGGGCTTGAATTTCATATTGGGCCTGGATTACTTATTGGGCCAGACTTGTACTGTTACACAGTTAATTGAGACATTTTGTACTTATTGGGCTGATATTTGACAAATTATCTTGTGTGATTTATTGTGCCTAGTAGGCTATTTTTAAAACATTTAATCATACCTTATGTGAATTATCTCATGTAATGTCACGTTTATTTAAAACGTTGCGCTACGTAATTCCTTAGTCAAAATCAACCAAATTTTCGACGAACATTAACGAAATATCTTCCAAATATTATCCTTTAATTTTTAATAACATAAAATCAACAAACAAGTTATGTTTCACATCAATTTTAATCCACCTTAAGTTAATTCACATTTAAATCAATTAAATAAATGAAAACATTAACTTAATTCATGTAATTCGAATTTAAATAAATAAATAACGAAAATGTTTAAATAAATAAAATTAATAATTCTAAAATACCAAAAAATGGGAAAATACATTTAAAAATCAATAAAAATGAAATAAATGTCAACAAAATTCTAAAAAAATAGATTGCATGTTTGCAACCATGTTCTCTTTCATGTGTAATTCATTTCATTCAAATGTGAGTCATATTCTCTTGTTTCTAAGGGTTTGTCTGATGGTTAATCAAGGGTATTCAGCCTTTGTGCTGATATAATCCGCAGTTAGTGGGGGAGGTCAAATGAACTAAATAAGACCATGTCCATGTCTAAATAAATAAAACTCAAATCAAAATCAAATCCAAAGATTAAATTTAAAATTTAAAAAAAATGTTAAAAAAATAATTCTCACAAAGATGGCGACTCCACTGGGGACCTCCCTTCCCTTCATCTCTCCATCAGACAATACCCTAACAATCAGATGTACTCACATCATACCTTTTATGTGCAGGTCCTGCAATGGCGGCTGCTGCTCATACTCCGGGCGTGGTCTTCGGCCCACTTGTGGTCCAGGACCACATAAGAAACGGCTACCTCACAACGCCCACCAAGTTTGGAGCTTTTCCCCCTGTGGTAGAATCTCCATACTTCCCGGAGACAGGGCAAAATTTCAAGTCAGAAGAACACAAGAGGAATGATGATGTCCCTAGAAAATCAGTCTTCCAGCGCCTGGGTGCCGCTGTACGCCCTAGGCAGAAGAAAAGAAGAACAGTGCAAATCACTGAAGAAGGCATGCGCATATACACATGTTATGCCTCTAACATCAATCTGCCTGTGATAACTGACCAGGCAGAAGCTTCAAATATGGAGCAGCATCCCACAGTGTCTAGTCACAGAAGAGAGCAAGCACGAGCCTGGCTTGACCGGGTAAATGTGGAAGTGGACTTACCACACCAAAATGAAGGAGACATGGGGGCTGTCGACATTACCACCACATCAAATCACCCTCTGGATCAGAGTCGGTTTGCTGAAAACCCTAATATCAGGGTACCCTCATTGCCAAATTTAGAAATGGTAATGCAAGAAAATCAGAAGCTAAAAGCCATGTTAGAAAGCCTTATGCAACAATTGGGGAGGGCGGCGCCACTGCCATCACAACAATCACCGCCAGTACAGCCTCCAGAACAGGCACAACAGATATTGCAATCTCAGCAACTTCAACAAACAAGTCAGCCAGCATTGCCTATGATGGCACCCCAGCCTGGGAGCGTGCTACCAAATACACCCCGTACAGAATTTATGGTTAGACAACCAATTGAAGATCCAAATTCAAACCATGAAGAAACTCAAGAGGTGCATGTTGCAGAACAAAGGCATGATGCGCTGCAATTGAATACTACATTTGAAAGAACAATGGTCTCTCAGAGGGCCATGATTGAACAAATGATTGAAGCAAAGATAGCTGAACAGAATGAGGGGCCTGCCACCTATGACCTATACAGGGTACCATACCCTGTACACCATCTCTTCAAAAAGCTCCCAATAGAACACCCAAAGGTCCCTAAATTTTCAAAATTCAATGGGGATGGGTCACCTCACGAACATATAGCCCATTACATGAGCAGCATGGCAGAACTGGCAACTGAAGAGTCATACCTTTTAAGGTACTTTTCAAACTCACTTACTGGGCCAGCTTTTCAATGGTATGCCCGGTTGAAGCCCGACTCAATAGTTGATTGGGAAGATATGTAAAGAAAATTCTATGAACGCTTCAAAGTGACAGAAAGGAGAGTCACCCTAGCAGAGCTTATATCTCTAAAACAAAACAAAAGTGAGTCTGCTCTGGACTTCATCAAAAGATGGCGTGACATGAGCATGAAATGTGAACAACCACCGGCACATGAAGATGCGGTGAAACTATGCCAAAGAAGTCTGAAGCCAGAAATCAAGGAAAAGCTCCTAGGGGCCAATATCCGGACATTTGAACATCTCAACAGCACAGTGGCAGAGATAGAAATCTTCTTTGCCGAAAATCCCACTTCTTCATATGGAAGGGGTAAATCTCCTAAAGATGAAAACACCGGGTCACGAGAAGTAAATACCGTGGACTTTTCGGCAGCCCTAAAGAAGGCTGGGGCAAGGGAGATACCCCCGCCTCTTCAAATTCAAAGAAAGAAGAAAGGAGATCAGCCTCCACCCTAAGTGAGCGGCTCAACACTCCTTATTCATTTGCCAGGGAGCACACAAGAGAATTGTTGGACATATGTCTCCAAGAAAATCTCATAACACTCCCAGAGCCCAAGCGCCCAGAAGAAGCAGCAATGGTGGACAAGCCCAATTATTGCCTATATCATCGCGTGCTGGGTCACGCTCTAGAAAATTGCTATCTGTTCAAAAATCGGGCAGAAAAACTAATTCAAGCAGGAATTATTGACATGGCTGAGCACTTGGTAAATCCACCAAAGCCACATCAACAACCAAAACTTACGTTCTCTGCCAACGTGATCCATGTTAAGGCTCAAGCTAGGTCCCAATGAAGGCCAAGCACGAATGGCGCAGACAGGATAGCTAGATGAGCTATCCAAAGCCGCTGCATATTACTCCTGACGGAGGTAGTGGAAGGTGCTATTCAGGCAACGTTCCACCATGGGCAAGAAGAAGCTAGCTGGACCCTGGTGAATACAAACAAGAGGTCAGCCCCTAAGAAGCTCTAAAAGAAAGAATGAACCAGAAATTCATACCTCGGTGGCGTCGCCCCACTTAAGGAAATAGCAAAAGAAGCAATCCTCCAAGAATTGGCAGTCTTGAGAAGAAAAAATCAAAAAAAAAAAAAAAAATCAAAAGAAGAATGAGAAGAGGAGGAATCTGCTGTTGAAATAAATAAGTCAATGCCCGCGGTGGCAATAAATGAGAAACCATCTCAACACCAATTAAGGAGGGGGCAAAAGGTTTGGTACCCTTCGGAGCTGAACAACTTCCTCTAGAAAAAAAAAAAAAAATGAATGAGAGCAGGAAATAGGCAACAATGCTGCAATCCTCCCTCCACCACAGACATGCAAGGGTTTAGCAAAATGATGCCCCCTTAACAAGGCAAACAAAGGCAAAGAAATAATGGGGGCATCTCCAAAAAGAAAAGGAAAAATCACCGTCAACAAAGAAATATCGACATTAAAATTCAGCATGCAGTTGGAGGATCCTGAGCAAAGGCCATTACAACTGCATAGGCCCATTGTCAAGCTTGGAAATAATGTCATCAGCCAAGTGATAAAAGTTGGCATACCACTGCCATTGAATCGTATACAAATGACAATCCCTCAGGAGGTCCACACACTCGAGCCTCTGAAATTCTTTTTGGCTTACCATGCTGAAGGTCAGCCAATAGTGTTCTATAAAGGGAAGCATGCACCCAAACAACCTTCAGATGATTTTGGCTAAAAGATGCCTGTTGGAACGCGGAATTTTCTTCTTTTCTTTCGATCCATCCCTCTCGTCTTCGAGATGGATCTTTGCGTGGGCGTGCCAGACTGTTTGCGAGAAACAGACAAAGATTATTTTATGAGGAGTATTGGGTGCGAACCCTGATACCCTCGAATTTATTTTCCGCGTGCGCTCGCGTTCAGGGCGATTGGAGTGGTCGTGTACTGGACCGTTCCCCACCGACCGAAGTCGATGTTTCATTTACATCGAGTATAACACTCGAATACCTTCGAATGCGTAATGTGTTGTTAAAAGACCGTATGCCGAAATTTAAAGAAGAAAAGGCAGATGACAAATGAATTTCCACAATTTTATTCAAGCATGCTCATGTCATTTATATTTATGACATGACGTTTACATTTACATGTACGCCTTTAGTGGGTTTTGTACCTCCACTGGGCGTGTATATAACAAGCCAAGTACGTGGACGTCGACGACAGGGTGTATGTGCCTCCGTCGGACGTTTACACGATAGTGGGTACATATGTGTTACCAGTGGGGTGTTTGTGCCTCCATAGGTTAACATGCCTCGACGCGCGTCGTTTTGTGACACCGGAGGACTTAAACATATGGGCCTCGACGTGCGTCGTTTTATGACGCCGGAGGACTTAAGCACATGCCTCGACGTGCGTCGTTTTATGACGCCGGAGGACTTAAGTACATGCCTCGACGTGCGTCGTTTTATGACGCCGGAGGACTTAAGTACATGCCTTGGGGGTCTTATAACAACCTGTGGTGTCTCCGTGTGGGCGAACGCAGGAAGGCTCGACCGCGAAGAGGAAACACCAACGGGTGTCGAAGACCTCCCCCGACTCGTGCGGCCTATACAAGCTCACGCACGGACCACCTTTGAGCACGGGCAGACTCTGGGCCGAGAGGCGTGTGTTGGGAGTCTCTTAGGCCGAATGGCGTCGATCCTCCCTTCGTCAAATGGGGGTATGCCCCCTATTTATAGGATTTGAGGGGGGCATACCGGCGGGGTACCCTCCCCGGCGGAGGTCTCCGGGCGCGAGCGTCGAGGCAGGGGCGCGAACCGGCGGGGATGTCCGAGAGAGAGAGCGAACTGGCGGGGGGGGGTCGCCAGTCAGGTACCTGACCGACGCCCCTCTTGGCTAGCAGAGGGGGCCGCCAGTCAGGGACCTGACCGGCGGCCCTCCCTGCTGCACAGGGGGCCGAACCGGCGCCCCCCCCTTGCGCGGGGCAGGGGGCCGAACCGGCGGCCCCCCTGCTCGCGGCAGCGGGCCGAACCGGCGGCCCCCATGCGCGGGGCAGGGGGCCGAACCGGCGCCCCTGGCCCGCGGGGCCCGCGGGGGGTCGAACCGGCGGCCCCCCCTGCTCGCGGGGCCCGCGGGGGGCTAACCGGCGCCCCCCCCTGCATGCGGGGGCCGAACCGGCGCCCCCCTTGGGGGGGTCGAACCGGCGGCCCCCCTCACTGGCGAGGGGGGTGACCGGCGGCCCCCCTTGGGGCCTCTCTGGCCCACCACCTATTTAAGGGTGGGGCTCACTCCATTCCCCGTCATTTTCCCCGTGATCTCCGGGAGGAAATTGGGGAGAGAGCTCTGTGGGCCTCCCTTGGTTGTCGGTCGACGCCTGCGGACGTGCGCATGTGCACCGTTCGCGCTTCTTCGGCCGTTCCACGTGCATTTGTCCTCGTTTTTGAGGGACACGTGCATTTGATCGCTCGGAACCCATCGGCTTCGGGCGCGACTCCGCACTCCTCCCCGGACGTGGATTTCTTGACATCCGGGGTACGTATTCTTCGTCGACGAAGACTTCTCGGGCTTCTCGCTTCCGGGTCGCCGTGGTTTAGCGCGGATACTCGGACTTGTTGGTTTCCGGCGTCGGAGCGGGGGATCGGGAGTTTATTCCCGATTCTCTTAGGGCGTATCCGTCGCCCGAGGTTTGTTTAAGCCCCGATATTTTTCGGGTTCAACAAATGCCCCCCACGGGATATCCGTCGGAGGCGAAGACGACGGCGGGTATCCCGTGGCGCCTTCGAGACGGATTCCTTTCCCCTCACGGTTGCTTTTCCCCGTCCTTTCTGCAACGTTCTTTCGTCTGACGGTCGCATTATTTGTTTGACAGGGTCAGCTATGCCTCGCAAGGGTCGTGACAAGAGGGGCCAGGGCGGAGCAGAGGTACGAGGCTCTTTGCTCGCGACGAGGGGGCGCGGTCAGTCCTGCCGAGTCTTCGAGTGCCCGCCACGCCAGTTGTCATGCGGAGATTGTCGCCCTCCGACGGACGCTTGAGGAGGTCTCATCGCGCATCGCTGAGCGCAAGGCCGCGTCTCTTGTGCTGGCCGAGGAGGCGGCAACGGCCAATGCGGAGGTGGACGCCGTGGAGCGGGAGTGCGCGGAATCCCGGGCCGCACTCTCAGCTCTCCAGGCCAGTTTGGCGGGCCTTCGGGGAGAAGGGGCTTTGTAGCTTTTCTCCTTCTTCTTCCCCCTTTTTTCCTTGTAGCCGATGTATATATTTCACCAGCTACCCCGAGGGCTTGTCTCGGGCACCTTTGCCTTTTGGTCGAATGACAAACTTCACGTTGCCGTCAATGCTTTTCTTTAACATTATCGCAACTTCCGTCTGCATTTAGGTGATCTCTCAAGGGCTCCACTTGGGACTCCTTCTTTTGGACGCCGTGTTTCTTGGCTTAACTTGTCCTGCGCTCTACCCAGTTTCTCGGACCGGTGAGCGTGAGAGATGTCTTTCGGACGTTTGCATTTCTGGCATTCCTCCAGATCTGATGCAACATTTCGGGTGCTGGGGCTGGCCTTCTCGAGGCTTTGTCCGGCAACCCTACTTCGACATGATGATGATGATGATTTTCTTTTTCATCTTCCTTCTTTTTTTTATATTACCATCCCAAGCGCCCTTTCGGGTTTTCACCGGGGATGGCCCCCTTTAGCTTTTTCCGGCGCGCCCTTTCGGGTTTTCACACCGAGGGGTTACCCATTTTTGCCTGAGGCGCCCTTTCGGGTTTTCACCTCAGCTGGGTCTGAGGCCTTTTTGCCCTTGAACATCCCTTTTTGGAGGACGATCAAGTCTGCCGGGACATCTCTATTTTTAGTCCCTTTTCTCTTTCTCTCTTTTTTTTTTTTGATGGGTCCAAGGCCGGACCCCGGGGCGATTGATCGCGGGATCCGCCTTCTGGATTTAGCCTACCTTCTTGGGGTTTGCTGGCTAAGAATTTTTTGGTTCGACCGACCGCAAGGGTTTGCTGGTCAAAGGGATAGCCTACCTTCTTGGGGTTTGCTGGCTAAGGGTTTGGGTTTGACCGACCACGGAGGTTTGTTGGTCAAAGGATTTTAGGTTTGACCGACCGCGGAGGTTTGTTGGTCAAGGGGATAGCCTACCTTCTCGGGGGTTTCTGGCTAAGGGTTTAGGGTTTGACCGACCATGGAGGTTTGCTGGTCAAGGAGGGATAGCCTACCTTCTTGGGGTTTTCTGGCTAAGGTTTTGGTTTTGCCTACCTTCTTGGGGTTTGCTGGCTAAAGATTTAGGGTTTGACCGACCACGGAGGTTTATTGGTCAGAAGATAGCCTACCTTCTTGGGGTTTTCTGGCTAAGGGTTTTTAGGTTTGACCGACCGCGGAGGTTTGCTGGTCAAGGAGGGATAGCCTACCTTCTTGGGGTTTTCTGGCTAAGGTTTTGGATTTGCCTACCTTCTTGGGGTTTGCTGGCTAAAGGTTTAGGGTTTGACCGACCACGGAGGTTTATTGGTCAGAAGATAGCCTACCTTCTTGGGGTTTTCTGGCTAAGGGTTTGACTTTGACCGACCACGGAGGTTTGTTGGTCAACGAGGGATAGCCTACCTTCTTAGGGTTTGCTGGCTAAGGTTTAGAGTTAGCCTACCTTCTCGGGGTTTGCTGGCTAAGGTTTTAGATTTCGACCGACCACGGAGGTTTGTTGGTCAAAGAGGAGCCTACCTTCTTGGGGTTTATTGGCTAAGGGGCTTCTAGGTTTGACCGACCACGGAGGTTTATTGGTCAAAGAGGGATAGCCTACCTACTTGGGGTTTGCTGGCTAAGGTTTAGGGTTAGCCTACCTTCTTGGGATTTGCTGGCTAAAGGTTTAGATTTCGACCGACCACGGAGGTTTGTTGGTCAAAGAGAAGCCTACCTTCTTGGGGTTTATTGGCTAAAGGGGAAATGGCTTGATCCACCATTTCGGTTTACCTACCAGTCAGAATAGGGGCACAGCCCAGCACTTTGTTTACCGGCCGCGCGACACGTGCCTTGATAAGTAATGATTTGATTTTGATGATGATGATTTTGATTTTTTTTTTTCACATTACTGACTCCTGCGCCCTTTCGGGTTTTCACAGAAGCCAGCCCCCTCTAGCTTCTTCCAACGCGCCCTCTTCGGGTTTTCACGTTGAGGGGTTATCCATTTTTGCCTGAGGCGCCCTTTCGGGTTTTCACCTCAGCTGGATTTTAGGCATTTTTACCCTCGGACACCCCTTTTGGGGAGTGGCCGAGTCTGCCGGGACATCTCTATTTTTAGTCCCTTTTTCTTTTCTTCTTTTTTTTTTTTTTTTTTTTGAAGTTGGTGTCCAAAACAAGGTTGCGGAACCTCGACTTGGGGATTCACCATTTGGCTTTAGCCCACCATTATGATTAGTGGGCCTAAGACGGCGCGGCCTACCAGGGAGGTTTACTGGCTGAGGGGGCATTGCTTAGCCGACCTTTTGGGGGTTTATTGGCTAAGGAATTGACTTGGTCGACCCGGACGGTTTGCTAACCAAGGAAGAGTTTTTAGCCGACCTTCTGGGGGTTTGTTGGCTAAAGGAGTTTGACTTGGTCGACCAGGGTGGTTTGCTGACCAAGAAGGAGTTTTTTTTTTTTTTTTTTTGCCGACCTTCTGGGGGTTTATTGGCTAGAGGGTTTGACTTGGTCGACCTGGAAGGTTTGCTGACCAAGGAAGAGTTTTTAGCCGACCTTCTGGGGGTTTGTTGGCTAAAGGAGTTTGACTTGGTCGACCAGGGTGGTTTGCTGACCAAGGAGGAGTTTTTAGCCGACCTTCTGGGGGTTTGTTGGCTAAGGGAGTTTGACTTGGTCGACCTGGGCGGTTTACTGACCAAGGAGGAGTTTTAGCCGACCTTCTGGGGGTTTGTTGGCTAAGGAATTTGACTTGGTCGACCTGGGCGGTTTGCTGACCAAGGAGGAGTTTTAGCCGACCTTCTGGGGGTTTGTTGGCTAAGGGAGTTTGACTTGGTCGACCTGGGCGGTTTGCTGACCAAGGAGGAGTTTTAGCCGACCTTCTGGGGGTTTGTTGGCTAAGGAATTTGACTTGGTCGACCTGGGCGGTTTGCTGACCAAGGAGGAGTTTTAGCCGACCTTCTGGGGGTTTATTGGCTAAGGGAGTTCAGGGGACTGTTGCCCTAAGAATTCATGCTCAGGGGCAAAGTACATTTTGAGATGCTTGCCATTTAGTGGTGGAAAGGGGCGATCGCCGGCGTGTGTTGCCAGCGTGTATCCTCCGCCTTCATACACTCCGGTGACCACATACGGTCCGCGCCAGTTTGGTGGAGTTTGCCACTTGATTTGCCTGCCATGACTTCTCTTTGCTTGACCATGACGAGGTCACCTTTCTTGAAGACACGGGGCCTGACTAGCTTGTCGTAGGCTCGAGTCATGCGGGCTTGATAGGCTTGGAGATGTTTGTATGCTTCCAACCTTTGGCCCTCTAGGTCGGACAATTCTTCCAACCTTCTTTCAATTTCTTGTCGCTCCTCGGGTCGGAGACCGGTATAGACGGCTACCCTGTAGGATGACATTTCAATCTCGATGGGGAGCATGGCTTCAGCTCCGTACACCAAAGAGAAAGGAGAGCACCCCGTAGGGGTCTTGTAGACCGTTCGGTATGCCCAGAGAGCTTCGTGTATTTTCTCCCCCCAATCGCGTTTGCGGTTGCCGACTATCTTGGCAAGCAGTTTGCAAAGGGTCTTGTTGAAGGCTTCCGCCAGACCATTGGCTTGAGGGTTGTATACCGTTGACGTTTCTGAAGGGCGTACCGTTATCTGATACGATCCGATGAGGGGTGCCGAACCTGTAAATCAGGTGTTGCTTGACAAATTTTGCAACGGCTACCCCGGTCACCTCCCGGAGAGGGGTTGCTTCTGCCCATCGGGAGAAATAGTCGGTGGCTGCCAGGATAAACTTGTGGCCGCCAGAGGACGGTGGAATGGTCCCACGACATCCATTCCCCATTCGGCGAAGGGCCATGTGGGGGCGGTTGGATGTAGTTCGCTCGGCGGCTTTCTTGGCACCGAACTGAAGATCTGGCATTGATGACATGCACGAGCGTACTGGACGCAATCTGCGTACATAGTCGGCCAGAAGAAGCCTTTTAGCTTGATGTTGATTTTCATCTTGTCTCCCGCTTGATGAGCTCCGCACAGTCCAGAGTGGACTTCGTGCATGATGACTTGGCTTCTTTAGGGGAGAGACATCGGAGGAGGACAGACTTGTCTTTTTCATGGACAAGCCGATATAGTTGATCCCGATCATTTGATACGACGCGGCCTGCCGCAGCAGTCGGACTCGTTCGGCCCGATCTGAAGGCAGCCAACCGCCTTTATTTGAATGATCGGCTGGCGCCAGTCTTCTTCTTGGCTGGCTTCTTCTTCGAGGGCGTTGACCTCTGCATTTTCTGGGTCGGAGTCGTCCTCGAGAACGCTGGGCATCAGCCTCCTATGTCGGACAGTTATCCCCAACTCCCCTTCGGGAGGAAGCTTTAGGGCGGACGCCAATTTGGCTAGCGCATCCGCCTGAGAGTTTTGCCCTCTAGGGACATGTCCGATTTCGAACAAGCAGAATCTCTCGCGGAGCTTCATTACTTTGGCATGATAGGGGATCAGTTCCTTTTTTCAAACTTCGTAGTCCCCCATCACTTGACGGATGACCAGCTGCGAGTCCCCGTAGACTTTTATGCACTTGATGCCCATTTCGGCGGCCAGTTGGAGTCCCACGATCAGCACTTCATATTCTGCTTGATTGTTGGTCAACGGCTTCATGAGGGCACATGAATTGTGCAGTATTCCCCCTTGTGGAGTCACCAGGACAATGCCCGCTCCGGAGGTGTAAGTTGTGGTGCCGTCAGTTTGCTTGAGCACCCGGGAAGCGCCATCAAAGTAAAGTTCCCAGTGTGGTAACTCTATGGCGAGAGTGTTCCCACTTTCTTGAATGGGGACTTCTTTTTGTTGGGTCCCCTCCCCGTGAGTGGATGAGAGCGTCTCCTCTTCCGGAAGCTTGAACTCGAGGGGAGAGCCGGCTGGGAGCGGATGTGCCGCTAGGAAATCCGCCATACCTTGCCCTTTGATTGCTTTTCTCGGGACGAAGGTGATATCGAACTCCATGAGGAGAAGAGCCCATTTTCCCATCCTTCCTGACAGTACAGGTTGGGTGAGGAGCGCTTTTAGCGGGTCTATCCTCGAGATGAGGCTGACCTGATGGGCTAGCAGATAGTGCCGTAATTTCTTGACGGCAAATATCAATGCCAGGCACACCTTCTCCACTGGGGGATATCGGTGCTCCGGACCTACGAGCACCCTGCTGAGGTAGTAGAGCGGTTGCTCCTTGCCTTCCTCATTTGTTTGCGCCAGAGCGCTCCCAACGACGTTTCCATGGCCACGATATAGAGGATGAGCGGCTTATTTTTCACTGGGGCTCCCAAGACGGGGGAGTAAGGAGATACTCTTTGATTTCTTCAAAAGTATCTTAGCACTCTTGGTCCCATATGAATGGGGCTCCTTTCTTCATCAGTTTGCTGAAGGGGGCGCACCTGCCCGCAAGGTTGGAGATGAACCGCCTTATGTAGGCCAGCCTTCCTTGGAGAGATTTCAGCTCCGTTAAGGTTTTCGGCGGCGGCAGCTCTCTGATAGCCTTGATCTTGACGGGATCAATTTCTATCCCGCGGTATTTGACAACGAAGCCGAGGAATTTGCCGCTCGATACGCCGAAGGCGCACTTCATCGGGTTCATCTTCAGTTGATGTTGGCGAAGCCTTTCGAAGACCTGGCGTAAGTCGCCTAGGTGATCTTCCCGCCTTTTGGTCTTGACGACCAGATCATCAACGTAGCACTCGACCGAGTCATGGAGCATTTCTCCGAGATCTTGGTCATGGCTCGTTGGTAGGTGGCTCCGGTGTTCTTCAGGCCGAAGGGCATTCTTTTATAGTTGTAGATCCCTTTAGGGACCTGAAGGCGGTATGACCCTTATCTTTAGGTGCCATACGGATTTGATTGTAGCCTGACGACCCGTCCATGAAGGAGAGCGCTTCATGCCCTGTGGTCATGTCGATCATAGTTTCGGTGATCGGGACCGGAAAGTCATCCTTCGGGCAGGCTTTATTCAAGTCTCTGTAGTCGATACAGATTCGGACTTCGCCGTTCTTTTTCTTGACCGGCACTATGTTGGCTAGCCACGTTGGATAGATGCATGGCTCGGTGAAGTCGACTTGAAGAAGTCTGTCCACCTCGGCATTTACTTTCAGCTCCAGCTCGTGGCGCATACGCCGTTGGGCCTGCTTGACCGGCTTTGTTGCGGGGAGTATGGACAACTCATGCTCAGCCACGGAGGGGTCCAGGCCTGGCATTTCTTTGTATGTCCACGCGAAACAGTCTTTGAATTCCAGCAAGAGATGCCGGTATGACTGTCTTTCTTCCTCGTTCAGGAGAGCGCTGACGAAGATTGGTCGGGGTTCTTTCGGTTCCCCGAGGTCGAGTTCGACCAGTTCGTCGACAGTAGCTTGTCCGCCGTCTTCGAGTTCACGGGGTGCTGGCTGCAGGTCGATGAAATCCTTTTCTTCATCGGAGTCAGCAACGTGGACGTCATAATATCTGAAGCCTTCTTCTGTGATCGGCCAGAAATGACTTCCTTCGCTTTGAGGTGCTTCTTGGCACGACGTCCCGTTTGGTGGGACGAGGGTGACCTCCCCTTGCTGCTGCTTTGTAGCGGGGGTGGGAGATTGCCCATTGGAAGGGCAATGATCAGGTGAGGGCGCGAGCCCTACGGTATTGACCGTATGATAGGCCTCGCATTCCGCCTCCTGACCATAGCCCAACCCCCGAGTGTCTTTGGCACAATAGGGCGGTTGCCCTCGGAGTTGCTTCGGGTACCACAGCCGATGGAAGTACTCCCGTCGCGAGGGGTCTTGCATTTGTGCAATCTTTTGCCTTTGGCACAATTTCTTGATGTGCTCAGGCATGTCGTCCATTTCTTGAACGGGCTCTGGGGCGACTTGAGTCGCTTGGCTCCAGCCGAAGTCATCTTCGAGGGGCCCACAAGGAAGCGGGTCTCCTTTGTAGAAGAGGATCGGCTTCGGCGTCTCGCCTTCTTCGAGACTGTCGGTTCTGTAATGGGTGACAACGAATGTCTTTAGTTGTTCCACCCATTGCTCCTCCCTATGGAAGGGCAGCTGCATGTACGCCGGCGGCAAGGAGATGCTTCGGTTGATGATCTCGCCGATGGCATTGCTTCATAGTTGATTTCACGCCTTTCTGGACAACTTGGCCCGGGCGTGGTGGATTCGGCGAGGCGGCTGAGCCGGTGAGCTTCAAGGAGGTCTTTGTTGACCGTGAAGAGCTCTTCCTCGTCCGATCTTGGCTTGCTTGGTTTGCGTCGGCATTTTTTTTCCTTGCCTTTTGACGCGGTGGTTGGCTTGCCGAGAGGCTCACGAAGTACAGCTGAGCGTCCGCCAGGTGCATTCATTTGGGCGGAACGGGGCTCGGTCGGCAAAGACCGTATGTGCTCTCCTTCTTTGATGTATTTTATACATTGGTGGAGAGTCGAGGGGACGACCCGATTTTCATGGAGCCAGGGTCTTCCCAGGAGGGCTTTGTAAGACGTGTTTGCATTGATGATGTAAAACACGACCTTAGTGGTGAGGCCGTCCATGGCCAGCTGTACTTCCACCTTTCCCAAGGCGTTCTCAGAATTCTGGTTGAATCCAGCGATTCGATGTCATTTACCCTCTGCAAGTAGGGCGTGAGATATGAAGACTTGAAGGTCTTCAGGGGCATGATGTTGATCGACGCCCCGGGGTCAACCAGGATCCGGTTGAGCTCATGCCCGTTGACTTTTCCTTGCATATACAACGGGCGGTTGTGGTTATAGCGTTGGCAACAGCATGTCCTTGTCGGAGAAGGTCACCTCCGCCACCAGTGCTTCTAGGGCTTGCGCCTGGAGTTCGGTCACGTCAGCTTCGTAGACCTCGGGCTCTTGCAAGATTTTGACGAGCGCCGTTCTCAACTCTTTGCTCCAGGCAATGGCATCCCATATGGTGATGTTGGTCGGGAACCGCTTCATATGTGTATGATTTTGCGGTCAGCCGGGCACGGGTTTGATCCAACGGTGGGATGGTATCCTCCAGGGCCTTTATCGGTTGCCCGAATTGGTTGACCCGTCTTGCCACTGGCTGTTCGTCCGGCTTTTCTTCGAACAACGAGCCTAGGCCATCCTCCTCCGGGGGCGGCGTTTCTTCGTTGCCGCTTCTGGGTGGAGTCGGCCGGTGCCGAGACAGGAGTTTTCCGATTGAGAAACTTGCTGGGGATCGCCCATCCCCATGCTCTTCGTCGTCGGACAGGGCGAAGGGGACTGGCTGGGCGGCCCTCCGATCGGAGAGCCCACTAGCGATGTCCCGCTGCTCTTCTTCTTCCTCGTCAGATGGGTCGAAGATGAAGGAGTTCGCCCGCACCTCTATTTCCGGGGCAGGCCGAGGCTCTTCTCCTCGGAAGACAATAGTCTTGCCCAGGTCGGGCGAGTTGGTTTTCTCGCTGGGGGACGGAGAGGATTTCTTTGCTCGTCCACGGCCCTTCCTTTGCCTCGGTTGCGGCGCCGATATGTTGCCACAAGGGGCGTAACGGCGGTGATTGCAAGCTTGCTGGCGGCGGTATCGACACCATGTTGCACGAGAAGTCTTTCAGCATTTCTTCCAGCTTCTCGATGGTGATTTCATCTTCCTTATAGAAGATGGCCAGTTCTTCGGGCAGAGGCAGCTTCTCGCCTTCTTGAGCCCTTTGCAGCATTTGATGGAGCCAGCTTTTAAGCCTTGTTTTGCGCTCCATCTCTTCCCACGGGATGTATATGTCCAGAGGGACTCCCCAAGTAGGTTTAGAGGGGTATACTCCTCCAGATCATCAATGAGCTTTTGCAGCTTCTGGAGTGGAGTGAGCTTTGCTGGGGCTGCCGCGCTCCTCTTGCTCAGCTTGCTTCTTTAGGCGCCTTTTCATGTTCTTGCGCCGGTTCTTTCTTGCTGCACTGGCGCGCGCCATTTCGAGCGGCGTCAGCGGCTTGGCTTGCTCTGTCGCTTGAGGGGTAGTCTCCCGGCCAAGACGACCGTGCGACCTTCCCTCTTAGGGAACATTGACAGAGTGCGCATTCTGGACGCCACCGTCGTCCATCCAGCTTCATCTTGTTGATGCTGGAAAGTGGAGTCAATTGCCTGCTCGACTACCTCGGGCGGCAGTTGTTGGAATCGGCCCAATAGGGGCTCGGTTCCGGGGCGGCTGGCTCTGTCACCAGCTTCTTGCCCCTGCAGTCTTTTCTTGGCGCTTGAGTATTCGCGGAGGCGAGTTCTCGAAGCACTGCCCCTTGCTCTTATTTCCCGGAGCTTGCTCAGGGGGAGGGGAGACTTGGTGTCGTCGAGACCCCTTCTTTCGCCGAGGAAGTTGTTGCTGGGCTTCTTCCCTGACCTCGGCTCGGACTGTCGGATTACCTTCTGAGTCGATCTTCCCTTCTTGGATGAGGGACTTGACCCAGTCTCGGACAATCGGACACATGTCCGTAGGATGCAGCAGCATGGCATGGTATTTGCAATACATGGGGTGGTTTAACTCCCTCTCCGTGTATGTTGGTGGCGGCCTGTGCGCCTTTACACAGCCTTGCTGCAAGAGTCTTTCGAAGATCTCCCCGGTCTTTGCGGTCGCAAAGAGATTCGGGAGACTCGCCACCGGGATACCATAGGGCAGGGGCCTCGTCAGATGAGCCGCCTTCTGTCATATCCGGGTCCTCTCGATTGCATCTTAAGATGGGCTGCTCTTTCAGGGATATGTTCCTGAATTGCTGCCCCAAGCTCGCGCCTTCAGCGTCAGCTATGGACGACATCGGCGGTACGAGCCACCCTTGTTCATCAGCTTCGGGGGCTCGGAGGTTCTTGAAGCGCATATAGTCGCTTTCTTCAAATTCCCGCTGGGCTGCTTCCCTGGCTCTCATCAGGACCATGGAATTGCCTTCGGGTCGATCTTCCCTTTTGGATGAGGGACTCGATCCAATCCCGGACATCAGGGCACCTGTCTGTAGGGTGCAGCAGCAAGGCGTGGTATCGACAGTACATGGGGTGATTCAACTCCCTTTCAGTGTATGTCGGCGGCGGTGTATGAGCCATCACGACGCCTCGTTGTAGGAGCTTTTCGAAGATTTCCCCAACGTTTCCGGTCGCCAAGCGGCTGTGACGGGGAACTCTCCCTCCCGGGCACCACCAGGTAGGGGCTTGCCGGATGAGCCGCCTTCTACCATATCCGGGTCCGGAAAGGTGAAGGCCACGGTGTATAAATTTCCGGCGGGGTCGATGACGTTGACTGTATGCGTGACAACGTCAGCTGAATGGTCCGTCCACTCGCGGATGTGAGGCTGCGGCGGGTTGACCCGGGAGTTGCCCAAGTCAATAATCCCTTGGTTGACCCATGCTTCAACCTTGTCTTTGAAGACGTGGCAGTCCTCCAAAGCGTGCCCTGCATCTTGATGGTATATGCAGTAGTTTGGCGGGACGCTTGTTGGCGGCTGGCAGCCCAATAGTCCTGCTCGCAAGCAGGTGCGGTAGAGTGCCAGCGTCCGATGTCGCGGGAAGGAGTACAATCTCCCGGCGATTTCGTCATCAGACGGATTCGAAGACTCCTCCGAGATCCACCCCCACAGGGAGGGCGCGTCCGGGGCGCAGGTGTGCCCACGGGCCCTTGGAGTCTTTGCTGGAGGTTGTCAGGCTCTCTTGCATGGTCCTTAGGTACATCACGTCTGGCGCTGACCGTGCCGCAGTGACTGGACCTGTCTTTCCAGGTTTTGCACTGTCTCGGACCATGTCCTGTGCTCCGAGGCTGAGGGGTGATCCCCCTCCCATCCGTTGGTGGAATGAGCGTCCCAAGGATTTGCCTCGGGGTCCTCTGGCTCGGGAGGCGGCGCATTGACATGGATGACATTGGCCGACTGCCTCGATTGGTCCCAAGCATGGGGCTGGGGGGATCGACCAGATGTTCATGCATGGTGATGAGGCGACTCTGAATCAGCTTCTGTACTTCGTTCTTGAAGACATAGCAGTCCTCGACGGAGTGCCCCAGCATGCGGTGGTAGAGACAGTAATTGGTTCATCCACCCTATCCGCTTCACTTGGTCTCCTCAAGGCCGGAAGCTTGAGCAGTCATTCTTCATGCACAGCTTGAAGAGCATCTTCGTATGATCCCTTTTGAAGGAATACGGTGTGCTCATACGCTGTGGCAGCGAAGTTGGAGGCGATTTTTCTTCCACCTTCTTGCTTGGAGCGCCGGAGGCCGCGATCTTCTTCCCCTTGCTTTGGGGGGCGAAGTCCACAGCATTGGCTTCTCTGCCCACAGCGCGCTCCTTGCCCGGCTTAATTTTTGGGGAGCTTGCATCGGGTTGTCGGCGAAGAACATTTCGATCTCTGCCACGACCGCGTTGAGCTGGTCGAAACCCTTGATGTTTGTTCCCAGCAGCTTTTCGCTTATTTGCGCCGCCAGGCCCGTCGACAGATGGTTATGGCATCTTCTTGTGTCGGGGGGTTGTCGCACCTCATGCTGAAGTCACGCCACCGCTTGATGAAGTCGAGTGCCGTTTCTCCTTTCTTTGCCTGAGGGAACACAGCTCCGCGAGCGACACCTTCCTCTCGGCCGTCTGGAAGCGGTCGATAAATTTTTTTGGAGGTCGGCCCAATCGACAATGGAGTTGGGCCTCAACCTGGAGTACCACTGGAAGGCGGTGCCTGTCAGGGACGTTGCGAAGTAGCGGAGGAGGTAGGATTCGTCGAATGCCAACTCTCCCATGGCCGTTATATAGTAGGCCAGATGCTCATTTGGTGAGCCTTGTCCGTCGAACTTCTGCAACTTGGCGCCTTAGGGAAGTCCGGTGGCAGCTTTTGAATTGATGGTGGACGGGATACGGCACACTGTAGAGATCCACAGTGGCAGTTCCCTCGCCTCGCTGAGCGAAGCGGTCGTCCACGATCTTCTCAATCATTCGCCGCTGGGCGACGATATCTTCAGCCGCGGAGGCTTGGGAATTTATGCCCTGCGTGGCTGTTGGACCGGATCGACAGTATAGTCGTTGGCGCGGCTATGCGTGTGTTGACATCGGGCAGGTCGCCTTGTTGATGTCTTGTCGAGCATTTTGGTTTGCCGTCGGCACTAGGCGGCGTGGCGCATTTGCCCCTGCCTGCTGTCCTCGCTCGGCCAGGAGAGCGGCCATTTCAGCCTGCCAACGCTGTATGAAATCATACTTGGCGTCGTCCGTCATCGCTTGGAAGGCAGCTCTGGTTGGCGGCATGAGGAACACTTCAGTTTGCTCCCGTCAGCCGGCAGTTGCTGATCTCCGAGGCGGAGGCTGGCGACTTCGTCTTCTTCCCCTCCTTCGGGGTCCAGTTGGACCTGGCCCGGAAGGGCCTTTGATCGCGATCGAGTGGAGGCTCAAGAAGCTGTCCCAGGTTCGAGGGCTCAGCCTGAGTGCCTTGCTGACCTTGTAGGAGTCTTCTGGCAGCGCCCGGTGTACCGGAGGACAGCCTCGTCCTGCCCGGGCTCGTTTATCCTGAGCGCTCCCGCAGGGATGCCGGATGGCCCAGGTGCTTCCCTTCCAGAAGCGTAGCAGGTGAAGATCTTCATGCCTCCACCTTCTTCAGACGTCTGCTGCACCCTCCGCTTCTTGGGCTTCTGAGTGCTTGGACGGATTACTGTTCCCAGCCTGGAAAAGACTGAGGCGCTCAGTCTTTCGAAGACCGAGACTCGAGGTGTGGAAGCTCCGGTTGACTGGCGTCTCCCCCTTCAGCAGTTTCCGCTTGGGCGGGGACGAAGTTGGGCTTCCTATAAATGCCCCTGCGTTTGTGTCCGCGGGGACAAGAGGTTCGGCTTCTTGGGCTTTTTCTCGCTCAAGTACTGTCGCCTTCGTGGAGCCATCGGGGTTGGCCCGCTCTGGCTTGTTTGATGTGGCGGGCTTCCTGCTTGGTCACCCACATTTGCCTCATTTTGCGAGGCGGTTGGGGCGCCGAGCTTGATGCTGCCCCTGTTGGCTCCTTTTGAGGAGTCCCGATCTTCTTGACGCATCCCCTGGAGGGGAGCGTATTTGTTGGAGGTTGCCACCGTAGGGACGCTTCTGTCCGGGGCAATATCGGCTCGCCTCCATCGAGCCTGACGCGGATGTCACCAACTAGCACGGTTTTGCCGGAGTTGGAGACGACTGCGTGGGGCTTGCTGCCCCTGCGTCCCTGGCGCTGCCCCCGTTTTCTAGGGACTGCGACGCAAGAGATGGTGTTAACCGAGAAGACTCGGCTTGGCTTGAACGGGGTTTGGTGCCCCTGGTTGCACTAGCTTCAGGCGCCGCCTTCGGGGTAGCTTGGACGGCGGGGACCACCCTAGGAAGTAGGGGGATCCCACCACTGCAGGAAAGTCGCCGAACACGAGCGGGACGGCGAGGTAGGTAGCACATTTGGCGTGGCATGCGATGACTTGCGGACCGTAGGTGACGGCGGCCATCGAGCAAGCTTGAGTTGCAGGTGGAGACGGGCTTCTGTTGCCGGCTTTCGCTCCTTGTACCTGTGATGTGGAAATTAGTCATCTTTATTTCTATATCGGCATACGGTCTTTTTACATATGCATGGAAGGCAGGAACAGTCCACCGGGCGTGCCAGATTGTTGGAACGCGGAATTTTTCTCTTTTCTTTCGATCCATCCCTCTCGTCTTCGAGATGGATCTTTGCGTGGGCGTGCCAGACTGTTTGCGAGAAACAGACAAAGATTATTTTATGAGGAGTATGGGTGCGAACCTGATACCCTCGAATTTATTTTCCGCGTGCGCTCGCGTTCAGGGCGATTGGAGTGGTCGTGTACTGGACCGTTCCCCACCGACCGAAGTCGATGTTTCATTTACATCGAGTATAACACTCGAATACCTTCGAATGCGTAATGTTTGTTAAAAGACCGTATGCCGAAATTTAAAGAAGAAAAGGCAGATGACAAATGAATTTCCACAATTTTATTCAAGCATGCTCATGTCATTTATATTTATGACATGACGTTTACATTTACATGTACGCCTTTAGTGGGGTTTTGTACCTCCACTGGGCGTGTATATAACAAGCCAAGTACGTGGACGTCGACGACAGGGTGTATGTGCCTCCGTCGGACGTTTACACGATAGTGGGTACATATGTGTTACCAGTGGGGTGTTTGTGCCTCCATAGGTTAACATGCCTCGACGCGCGTCGTTTTGTGACACCGGAGGACTTAAACATATGGGCCTCGACGTGCGTCGTTTTATGACGCCGGAGGACTTAAGCACATGCCTCGACGTGCGTCGTTTTATGACGCCGGAGGACTTAAGTACATGCCTCGACGTGCGTCGTTTTATGACGCCGGAGGACTTAAGTACATGCCTTGGGGGTCTTATAACAACCTGTGGTGTCTCCGTGTGGGCGAACGCAGGAAGGCTCGACCGGAGAGGAAACACCAACGGGGTGTCGAAGACCTCCCCCGACTCGTGCGGCCTATACAAGCTCACGCACGGACCACCTTTGAGCACGGGCAGACTCTGGGCCGAGAGGCGTGTGTTGGGAGTCTCTTAGGCCGAATGGCGTCGATCCTCCCTTCGTCAAATGGGGGTATGCCCCTTTTATAGGATTTGAGGGGGGCATACCGGCGGGGTACCCTCCCCGGCGAAGGTCTCCGGGCGCGAGCGTCGAGGCAGGGGCGCGAACCGGCGGGGATGTCCGAGAGGGAGAGCGAAACGGGGGGGGGGGGGGTCGCCAGTCAGGTACCTGACCGGCGCCCCTCTTGGCTAGCAGAGTTGGTTTCCGGCGTCCGAGCGGGGGATCGGGAGTTTATTCCCGATTCTCTTAGGGCGTATCCGTCGCCCGAGGTTTGTTTAAGCCCCGATATTTTTCGGGTTCAACAATGCCACTTTTAAATTGAATGAAATAGTCAAAGATCTGAAAGACATGCCAGAGCAAATAAAGGCAATATGTCAAAAACAAAATATTCAAGTTCAAAGTCGAACGAAAGCCAAGCTACATCAAGCAATGTGGTACCCCTACCAATGTCAGGGGGCAACCGTCATTCCCCCACAATGACACAAGAGGTCCCGGATGGGAGACACAGGAAGGTCCCACAATTTACTATGTTGTAAATATGGTCAACATAAAGCTTCCAATAATTGAACAAAGAGGGGTGAGCATGACGTCCAGATGGACGAGGATCTCTCCACAAATGAAATAAGGGTCGTTCAAAACCCAAAGAAAATTCAAGAAAAGGCTTATCCTTCCGAGAGCAAGAATGGGGGGTATCACTCCTTACATAGACTGCCAAAGAAAGGAGCCCATTCGTATGGGATGATGAATGTCAGAAAATCCTTGACAAAATCAATATTTGCTTAATCCTCCTATGCTGGGGGCACCTATCAAGGGCAAGCCTTTAATTGCGGCTGTGTGTGCATCACTGGGGGCCTTACTAGCTTTAAAATGAAAAAAAAGGAGAAGAAAGAAAAGGAAAAAAAGAAATGAAAAAAAAGGGGGGCAACGCATGGCGGAGTACTTAACAACCCATCCAGTGCCAGAAGACTCCCCTCTGAATACAGAATTGATTGATGAAGAGGTACTCCCTGCTCAAGAAACTTATGAAGCACAAGAAACTCAAGTTGAATATTGACAATTATATTTTGATGGGGCTGCACGAGCTTCCCTGAAGGCTAAGGGCACATCAACAAATATGGCTGGGGTAGGAATTGTCTTCGTGACCCCAGAAAAAGGGATATTGCACTATTCATGTGCTCT
Source organism: Colocasia esculenta (assembly GCA_014218235.1). Taxonomy (NCBI): domain Eukaryota; kingdom Viridiplantae; phylum Streptophyta; class Magnoliopsida; order Alismatales; family Araceae; genus Colocasia; species Colocasia esculenta. The sequence continues at coordinate 76,005,103 of CM024764.1, read as the reverse complement.
TACAGAATCCCTGACAAAAATGAAGCAGAATATGAAGCCCTCATAGTTGGCTTGGAAATCGCTCTGGAAATGGGCATAAGATGCATTGAAATGTTTGGCGATTCATTGCTAGTCATCAGACAAACGTTGGGCATTTTTGAAGTCCGAAAAGAAGAATTGAAAGCCTATTTTGAGGCAGCCACAAGACTCAGCGACAAGTTCTACCAATTCAAGATAGAACATGTCAGAAGAAGTCAAAACTCTCAGGCTGATGCATTGACTGAACTCGCATCTGCCCTTAAATTCTCCTTGAAATGTGAACTGGGAATTACCATAAAAAATAGAAGATTGCTTCCGAGCACTCTAAATCGCCATGATGGGTTGACAACCTTTGAAGTGAATGCACTGGAGGAAATAAAAAAAATGGTTGGCGCATTCCTATCATCAAAATAAAAAATGGTTGGCTACCAGACAAAAAAGGGGAGTGGGTGCAAGTGCTGCGAAGAGCTGCTTCCTACAAATTGATAAATGACACATTACATAAGTTTACGCCTGAAAAGGACAAGTCGGTACTGCTGAGATGCCTCTCTCCGAAAGAAGCCAAAATGGTCATGCGGGAGGTACATGCAGAACTGTGTGGAGCCACCAATCTGGCTCAAAAAGAAATGAAAATCAACATAAAAGCAAAGGCTTTTATTGGCCAACCATGTTTACAAATTGCGAACGGTTTGCCCGAACCTGCCTCCAATGCCAGGCCTATGGGCCCGTGCCAAGAAAGCCTTCAACAAAACTGTATGCAAGCTCATGGTCAAGTTGGTAAATGGCAAAAAGCGCGATTGGGACGAAAAGAGGCATGAAGCTCTATGGGCCTATCGCAACATCCACAGGATGCTCGCCTTTTTCCCTAGTCTATGGGACCGAAGTAGTCATCCCCGTTGAAATCAAGCTTTCATCTTATAGGGTAGCTCTCCACTACGGGCTCCTTACGGACGAGGAGAGTGAAATTGAAAGGCGACTTGAAGAGCTGTCAAATTTGGAAGAAAAGCGTTTGGTTGCATACCAACGACTTCAAATTATCAAGCACGGATGTCCAGTGCTTTGACAAAGCCAGTGAAAAAAAAGAGAGCTAAAAAAAAAAAGAGGGGAGATCTTGTCATGGTCAGGCAAAAGGACGTCATGGCCTCCCAACCCAAAAGCAAATTCATAGCCAATTGGCTTGGCCCATTTGTGGTCGACAAAGTGTTGAAGGTGGCGCCTACACGGTAGGCGACCAAAAAGAAAATGTGATGTTTTCACCTCTAAATGGCAGACACATGAAACTGTACCACACTCTGAGTGTGAGTACGTCCACACAATGCAACAGATGGAACCGACTTTGGTACACACTGAGGACATAGAAGTGATCTCGTTGCAAGATCTTCTAAGTGAATGAAAAAATAGAAGAAAACAAAAAAGAAAGGAAAAGAAAAGGGGCTTAAAAACGAGGTGCCCCGGCAGACTGATCCATTATTCTGTTGAGATGGATCAAGGGCAAAAAGGCCTAAAACCCGGCTGAGGTGAAAACCCGAAAGGGGGCTTCAGGCAAAAAATGGGAAACCTGCTGCATGAAAACCCGAAAGGGCGTGCAGGCAAAAGAAAGAAGGGGCTAATTGTGGTGAAAACCCAAAAGGGCACCACAATTGGTACATCAAAAAAAAAATGAGGGTACTCTCTCGACCTTTCTTAGAACGAGATCGAGTCATCCGCATTCCTTATAAAAGGAAGGACACAAGAGTTGTCAATGACGAAACAACCCTAAGTTCATTCAAATGAATAATCAAATTCAGGGGCTACAACCGAGACAACGATGATTGTGTCTTTCCGCCCTTATAAGAGATATGGGAAGTTCGAACTCTGCTCGAAGAAAGAGAGAGAGGGGGAACCAACCAAAAAAAAAACAAGAAGAAGATACTTATTCAAAAAAAAAAAGAGAAAGTCAAATCCCAAGCTTCTTTGGCTAACAAGCCGTCAAGGCCAGTCAAAGAGCTCAAAACCCAGACCTGCTGACTAACAAGCCGTCAAGGCCAGTCAAAGGTCGAAAACCATGACCTCTTGGCTAACAAGCCGTCCAGGCCAGTCAAAGGTCGAAATCCATGTCTTTTGGCTAGCAAGTCGTCAAGACCAGTCAAAAGTCAAATCCCGAGTTTCTTTGGCTAACAAGCCGTCAAGGCCAGTCAAAAAGCTCAAAATCCAGACCTCTTGGCTAACAAGCCGTCTAGGCCAGTCAAAGGTCGAAACCCATGTCTTTTGGCTAACAAGTCGTCAAGACCAGTCAAAAGTCAAATCCCGAGCTTCTTTGGCTAACAAGCCGTCAAGGCCAGTAAAAAAGCTCAAAATCCAGACCTCTTGGCTAACAAGCCGCCCAGGCCAGTCAAAGGTTGAAATCCATGTCTTTTGGCTAACAAGTCGTCAAGACCAGTCAAATCCCGAGTTTCTTTGGCTAACAAGCCGTCAAGGCCAGTCAAAAAGCTCAAAATCCAGACCTCTTGGCTAACAAGCCGTCCAGGCCAGTCAAAGGTCGAAACCCATGTCTTTTGGCTAACAAGTCGTCAAGACAGTCAAAAGTCAAATCCCGAGCTTCTTTGGCTAACAAGCCGTCAAGGCCAGTCAAAAAGCTCAAAATCCAGACCTCTTGGCTAACAAGCCGTCCAGGCCAGTCAAAGGTCGAAATCCATGTCTTTTGGCTAACAAGTCGTCAAGACCAGTCAAAAGTCAAATCGCGAGCTTCTTTGGCTAGCAAGCCGTCGAGGCCAGTCAAAAAGCTCAAAATCCAGACCTCTTGGCTAACAAGCCGTCCAGGCCAGTCAAAGGTTGAAATCCATGTCTTTTGGCTAACAAGTCGACAAGACCGGTCAAAAGTCAAATCACGAGCCCCAGAGGAGCCTCAATCCTCTAAGCACATTTACGGCTCTCAGGGAAGCCTCTAATTCCCTACCATTTGAAACCGAAAGAAATGTCCAATCCACGGCTCTCAGGGAAGCCTCTAATTCCCTACCATACACAAATCTAAATTCTCAATCCATGACCCACAGGGAAGCCTCTAATTCCCTACCATTCATAAACTCAAATTCTCAACCCACGGCTCTCAGGGAAGCCTCTAATTCCCTACCATACATAAATCCATATTCTCAGTCCATGGCTCTCAGGGAAGCCTCTAATTCCCTACCATACATAAATTCAAACTCTCAATCCAGGGCTCTCAGGGAAGCCTCTAATTCCCTACCATATACAAATTCAGATTCTAACGGCTCTTAGGGAAGCCTTTAATTCCCTACCGACTATAAACCCAAGCTTTTGGCCAACACACCGTCAAGGTCGGCCAACGCAATTAAAACCCCAGAAGCAAATTCAAATTCCAATGGCTTTCAGGGAAGCCTTTAATTCCCCACCGCACATAAATCCAAACCCTTGGCCAACACGCCATCAAGGTCGGCCAAGTCAGCCAAAATCCAAATCCAAATTCTCACGGCTCTCAGGGAAGCCTTTAATTCTCTACCATACACAAATTCAAATTCTTACGGCTCTCAGGGAAGCCTTTAATTCCTCATAAAAAAAAAAAGAGAGAAAAAAAAAGGAAATAGAATAAATAGGGGCTTAAAAAGGAGGTGCCCCGACGGACTTGGTCTACCACTTCATCGCGATGGATCAAGGGCAAAAAGGTCTAAAGCCCGGCTGAGGTAAAAACCCGAAAGGGCGCCTCAGGCAAAAATGGGTAAACCCCTCAACGCGAAAACCTGCAAAGGCGTGTTGGAAAAAGCTAGAGGGGGCCAATCTTGGCGAAAACCTGAAAGGGCGCTAAGGTTGGTAATGTGGACAAAAAAAAAAGAGAAAAGCAAAATCTGTCAGCCACATTGTTATGGACATTCCCTATCCATGATGGCCGACCAAGTCAAAATTTACATCTTTTGGCTAACAAGTCGTCAAGACCAGCAAAAAGTCAAGCCACGTGCCCGAGGGAGCCTCAATCCTCTCAATCAAAGGACGTGCCCGAGAGAGCCTCAATCTTCTCACCCAAATCACGTGCATGAGGGAGCCTCAATCCTCTCAACTCAAATATGTGCCTGAGGGAGCCTCAATCCTCTCACCCAAGATCATGAGCTCGAGGGAGCCTCAGTCCTCTCATCAAAATTATGGCCCTAGAGAAGCCTTAATTCTCTAACACAAGCAAGTTATGGCCCCAGAGGAGCCCTAATCCTCTAAGTGAAATATCACACGGCTTTTGGGGAAGCCTTAAAACCCCTATTATCAATAAAGATCTCATGTTGATAGTGAAACTCAGAGACACAATGTATATAACAAATAAAAGTCTTAGTCCCAAGACAGGCCCTTGGGATAGCCCAAAAAAGGAGAAGTCAAATGAATGGATAGCATACACTGATGCTAAAAACAAGATTTCTCAAGCAACTCTATGCTCCGGTGTCGCCTGTCCTCAGAGGTCAACATGTGCAAAAGAATGGTACAAATGGCTCTCTTATGCATAAGTGAGGTCGTCATTTCACGCCGATTCATGGCTTGCACGATTTTCGTAGAAATTATAGCAGCCTCTGCTTGCAAAACAGCCAGCTGGGTCTCCAAGAGCTTCAACTCCAAGCAATCTCTTCCAAATGTCATGTACCTGATCCAACTCTGCAAGATCCAGAGAACAGGAGATCAGATTTTGCCACAAAGGAACGAGGAAAAAAGAAAGGATAAAACAGCTTATCAGAAGATATATCACAGCAAAGTCACAATTCTCAATGCATAAAGTAAAATTTCGGCATTGTGGACATGTGACGATGGTCATTGGTACCGCAAGCTCAAAAGAAAGTGAAAGTTTACTGCAAGTATGACACAAGCTGTGACGTATCAAATTCACAAGAATCAAATCTTCAACATGGGTCTCAAGAAAGTCAAAATGGCTGAAATGAATTGGCAGAATCAATGAAATGAACCCTCTGAATGGCAATATGTGCTAAAATATAGCTGGAAAGATTCACACGAGACAGTCGCCCTATGTTTCACTGTCGGACGCCAGTCTCGTGGGGGGCATTTGTTGAACCCAAAATAATAGCACACACACCCGAGGATCAGAACCAAAACCTCACACCAAATGGCAGGCCAGCGGGGTATACGCCTTAGGCCAAAGTGATGACCACTGTGGGGGGGGGGGGGGGGGGGGGGGGGGGGGTTCATGGATTTAAAAATAAAATAAAAAATAAATATCAGAAAATACCATGGCACCCTGTTTCGGGAAATTAAAGAAAAAAATGAGAGATGCAGGAGACTCCCATCCTGTGCATTCTCCACATCCGGAAGGGGATAAGAAGAAGAAGAAGAGCAGTAAAGGGGAGGGGGTACCTTCCGGGGGCCCTTCTGGGACTCCCCTGTTGCTCCTGTCGCCGTTGCAAATGGGGGTCACCCCCGTTCGAGTCGCCCCTGCAAGAGGTTGTTCCCCCCAGACACGCCGCGACAGGGAGCCCCCCCCCCCGGCTTCCCCAGGCACCGCCGGCGCCCACCTCCACTGCCGCCGGTGTCCGCCTCCGCAGCCGCCGCCGCCGAAGCCTCCAGCAAGACTCGCCGGCGCCGCCTCCCCCGGCTTCCCCAACCGTCGCCGCCGCACTCTCCAGCAGGGCCGCCGGCGTCCGCCCCCGCTGCCTCCCTTCTGTCTGGCCGCACCACTGCCAAGAGGGGGGGAAAACCCTGGTCAGGTCGCCCCTGCCAGGGGCTTCGCCCCCCAAACACGCCGCAGCAGGGAGCCCCCGCGGCCCCTCTCAGGCACCGCCGGCGTCCGCCTCCGCAGCCGCCGCCGCCGCCACTACCGGCAAGACTGGCCGGCGCTGCCCCCTGCCCTGCTTCTCCTGCCGCCGCCGCTGCAGTCCCCAGCAGAGATTGCCGGCGCCCCTGTTCCAGTTTCCTCCCAATGCGCAGGCCAAACAGGGAAGGGAACCAGGAAAAACGGCAAGTCCCTGCCGTGACTGTCTCATGACCACTGGGGTATAAACATAAAAAATGAAATTAAAAAGGGGGAAAAGAAATGAAGAAACAAGGGGAAACATGCAAATAGCCAAATCCAAATGGCCGGGGAGCGTCCGTAATTGACCGGGACGGTGTTTTGGCAAGTATAATGTGAATGGCCGGGACGAAGTCAAATGGCCGGGACGAGACATCAAATGGCCGGGACGGCGTCTTCTCCAGCTCCTATAAATAGCCCTGGGGCGCTCCAGGCACAGAGGAGGATTTCTGAACTGGGAAAAACCAGAGCAAGGCTCTGAGAAGACTGCAAGGCGGTCTGGAAGAAGGGTCTGCAAGGCAGCCCTAAAAAAATATCGTGCAAGGCGCGATTTTGACTATTTTCAAGTCCGGAAAAGGTCCATTGGGCTTCCTTATTGGGCCTAAATTCCTTATTGGGCTTGAATTTCATATTGGGCCTGGATTACTTATTGGGCCAGACTTGTACTGTTACACAGTTAATTGAGACATTTTGTACTTATTGGGCTGATATTTGACAAATTATCTTGTGTGATTTATTGTGCCTAGTAGGCTATTTTTAAAACATTTAAATCATTATCCATTAATGTACGTCACTTAGTCAAAATCAACCAAATTTTCGACGAACATTAACGAAATATCTTCCAAATATTATCCTTTAATTTTTAATAACATAAAATCAACAAACAAGTTATGTTTCACATCAATTTTAATCCACCTTAAGTTAATTCACATTTAAATCAATTAAAAATGAAAACATTAACTTAATTCATGTAATTCGAATTTAAATAAATAAATAACGAAAATGTTTAAATAAATAAAATTAATAATTCTAAAATACCAAAAATGGGAAAATACATTTAAAAATCAATAAAATGAAATAAATGTCAACAAAATTCTAAAAAAATAGATTGCATGTTTGCAACCATGTTCTCTTTCATGTGTAATTCATTTCATTCAAATGTGAGTCATATTCTCTGTTTCTAAGGGTTTGTCTGATGGTTAATCAAGAGTATTCAGCCTTTGTGCTGATATAATTAACACTAACCGCAGTTAGTGGGGGAGGTCAAATGAACTAAATAAGACCATGTCCATGTCTAAATAAATAAAACTCAAATCAAAATCAAATCCAAAGATTAAATTTAAAATTTAAAAAAAAAATGTTAAAAAAATAATTCTCACAGTGCCACATCTCTGGATTCCTCTCTCAATGTAGCCACATGTGCCAAGTACTCGGAACTGTGTATGAGAGTGCCCAACTCATGTCTAAACTGATGCAGACTCTCCAATGCAATAAATTGTGAGGCAAATCTTGTTGGGCCAGGACGAATTATGTCATGTCCATCTGTGCACTCTCTCATCATATGTAAGATTCTATTGTGTTCATAAATAAAAGTAGTAATCATTTGCGACTTGGACACCAAGTCATGCACATGTTTGTCTTTGCCAATATCCTCCATCATCAAGTCTAAGGAGTGGGCTGCACAAGGGACCCAATAAAGATGATGTCGTTTTGCCATCAATTTTCTTCCAGCTACCTTGTAACTTGGTTCATTATCAGTGACAACTTGGACTACATGTTCCTCGCCAATTTCATCAATCATCTCATCCATGAGCCTAAACAAGTAATCTGCATTTTTTATTTGCCCACTTGCATCTATAGATTTCATGAACACTGTACCCTCACTGCAATATACAAGAAAGTTAATCATGGACCTTCTTGTTGTTCCCGTCCATCCATCACACATAAGAGTACAACCTCTTGCCATCCATATATCTTTGAATGACGCCACCCAATCCTTTATCTCAGTCAATTCCTCTTCAAGATATTTGTCATGAATCTCCTTTGGTGTAGGAGCTTTCAAACCTGGGCCTGCCTCACCAACTGAATCTATCATCGTTTGGAAATAAGGACTAGATGTTGTATGGGCTGGGACCCCTGCATGCAAAAACCATTTTACAATGTTTTTAACTGCATGTTTAGCGGAAGCAGCTGTGGCCTTTACCCCTTTCATTGCATGCTTTATGCCAGGCAGTTTTGATGAAGATTTCCTTCCCAAAATTGTGTCAACCCCACTAGTTGATCCCGTTCCCTCATTGAACCACCTCTCCTGATAGGTGGTGCCGGTGGTCGTGTGACACTAGCCCTGATGATGATCCTTCTCTTGTACTATGGAACCTCCGCATGTCACTTTCCAACATGGCAGCACGCCGACTCTGCCGTAGTCCTTCTCGCCATTCTCTCTCATTAGGTGAGAGATCCTCATAATCTGTATCATCTAAGTCCTCAACATCAACAGTTCTTGTAGCTGCCTTACTTTTTCCCTTCCCAGAAATCTCTTCATGCAGTTCTTGTTGATGTTGAATACGTATGCCTCTTTGTTGTTGTCTTCCAGCCATGTAGTCTTTCATCTCATTCACTAACTCCCGTGGACAATACTTACATTTTACTACATTTGTTCCAATGCCTGCAATGTGTTGTTTTAGGCGGTATACACCTCCATTCATTTCCTTACCACAGTGGTTACACCGCAGTCTCTTAGAGGCAGCATCAATAAGGACACCGTGTTTCCATCCAATGTCTACTTGTGGTTGCTCTTCCTCGTGTCCCTCATCAGCCATATTTGCTAATCCTATAACAAATTAAGAATACAAACACATTCATGTGTAAGTATACAATTATAAACATAATTACATCTAATATTAACCCTAATTAAGGTGAAATTTAGAGATTTTCTCTAATTTCCCGAAATGAAATAGTTCCATTATCATAGAAAGGCATGATTAAGTCAATTAAGTGATTGGAACACTTAATTGATCTCTAATTGTGCTAATACAACATAAGCCCCAAATATCAAACCCTAATTAGCCAATTACGGTGAAATTTGGAGATTTTGTCTAATTGACAAAATGTAAGGGAAGAATAAGAAGATATAAGAAGATTAAACATGTGTACATGTGTTTTCATTTTTTTCAGAATTTATAACTGAATTTCAAAATTAAAAAATGAAATATACCTTAAGAAGAACAACTTCTTCCTTGCTTGAGTAAGATCTCTTGAGATCTACTCAAGAAGATCTCCCTTGGATGTGCTCCTTCTAACCTCTTTCAAACTTGAAAGAGAAGATAGGGTTTAGAAGAAAAAGTAGAAGAGGAAGGAGAAGAGGAAGAAGAAGAAGAACAAGAAGAAGAAGAGGAGGAGGAGGAGGCCGGCTGGGGAGGACGCTGGCGGCGGTGGAGGAGGCGGCGGCGGCGGTGGAGGAGGCAGCCCGAGCTGGGGGGGGGGGGGGGGGGGAGCACCTTCCTTCCTTCCTAGGACACCAAAACCTGCATCTTTTGGTGTCCTCGGGGGAAGGGGCCGGAATAAGGGGGATCGACCTCGGATCGATCGGGATCGACCTTATCGGGTCGGATCGACGCCGGATCGATCGATTCGACACGATAAGGGTCGATCCGGCGCCTTAAGTTCAAATTTGAACTGAACAAGGCCGGATCGACTGAATCGAGCCGGGATCGATCGATCCTAGTTCGACTCGAGCGATCCAACTCAGATCCTACTAAGTTGGGTCGATCCAGCCGGAAATGTGGGGTTTTGGGGTTCTTCAAGGGGGAATCGACCCTTGGGGGGTCGATCCGATCCGGGATCGAGCGATTCTGGCTCGATCCCGGCGATTCTTCCTTCCATAAGGTGACCGACATTATCCAATCAAAGCCATTTTGGAAGGGGGTCCAAAATGTTTTGAATGTAGTAGAACCGCTTGTTCGAGTGTAAGGGCGGTAGATGGGGAGAGGAGATCCGAGATGGGTTACTTGTACGAGGCTATGGATCGAGCAAAGGAGCTTACCCAAATGAACAACAAAACAACGTATGCCAAGTGGTGGGAAATCATAAATCGACGATGGGAGCACACATTACATCATGATCTTCATGCTGCAGGTAAGTATAACACTTCAACGCTTGTGAATTGTGATTACATATTATTTATAACTCATGTTTTAACATTTTTCTTCTATATGTAGGGCATTTCTTCAACCCCCAATACATGTATAGGACTGATAGGAGGAATGAGAACTATGACAATGCCTCCGAAATGTTGATTGGGGCAAAAAATGTAATCAAACGGTTGCTAGACAATGAGGATAGGGCAATCATAGCATGCAAACAAATGCATGATTATAGACTTCAACTCTACCACTTTGGTACTAGCACGGCACAAAGAGCTGCTCAGATTTGAGTCCAGGTTAGAAGTTACTCATCATATTTATTTGCCTCTAGAATGAGTTGGTTCTACTACTATTTTCTAAAACACTATACATGCTTCATTTACAGCGGATTGGTGGTTGGATCATGGAAGAACTTATGGATATGAAGACTTAGCTCATGTAGCTATTCGGGTGTTAAGCCAAACAACGTCTGCCACAGGGTGTGAGAGAAATTGGAGCACATTTGGCTTGATCCACACAAAACAAAGAAACCGCTTGAAGTCTGCACATCTTGAGAAGTTGGTATTTTGCCACTACAACATGAGATTGAAGCTTAAAAATCTCCAATTAATCAAACAAGTTCAAGATAGAGAAAAATATAGATCATTGGGCCAACAACAAGCTGAAGCAACTCCATCCGAGACAATAGATATAGAAGAAGTTTTTAAGGAGGAACATCCACTACATGCATGGGTAAATGCAACCACTTCGGTTGAACCAGAGTTCGACCCGCATGATCGTGCATGGGCTGAAGGTAGATGACCTTTACAATGTACATGCAACATGGCATTATCATTTATAAATTATTTATTTCTCATGTTAACATGTTTATGTCTCATTTACGTGAGCTTGATGATGTGCCTTTACTTCCGGAGTTTGAAACTTCCCCAGCCCCTAAACGCCAAAAGAAGACAGTGGGTGCAAGAGGAAGGAGCAAAAAACATGGTAGTAGCATTGCAGACTTGGAGACAATCGAGGAAGATATAGATGATGAAACACCGGAGCCAAGCGATAATGTTGAATACCAAACTTCTAATGACTCCACATCGAAGACAAGTACTCCTAGTGAGGGATCCGATCATGGAGGAGATGTCCTAGTTGTCAGCAGTATACCACCACCGGCACCGCCACCCATGGAAGGCAAAATCGCCAGGATCGACCGTGGATCGGATCGAGGGCTATGGATCCGATTATGGGGGGGAAGTCCCTGAATCGGCAAACTTCCAACTGGATCAGCCAGAATCGAGTTGGATCGACTGGATCAAGCAAGGATCGACCGATTCCAGACTGATCCAGGTCGATTCCCTCAGGCTACCTTCAGGATCCTCTTCAGGCAGGGTTGTCAGGATCCCCTTATTTACCTGAATATCATTTAAGTAAATGTTATATTTACTTAAGATATTACATGTAAATAAGGAAGTACTCCCCATTTGAATCTAATAAAAATATCAAAAAAATCATATCTCTTATCAATAAAAAGTCAACTCTCCCATCGAAGAAGAAAATCGCGATTTTGGTGATTTTAGCGAAATGCTAACTTTCTAATCCCTCGTAATTTAGCTTATCTAAAAATTTGATAATTCAAATAAACCACATGGAACACTAAAAATTCAAAGTCCGGTAAAAAAAGTCAAACGTGCATGTGACTTCTCCAATGGAACCACTCTCCTACTGACATCACTTAGTCTGCTTGAGATCTCTCAGGATTTGGTAAAACTTAAGTTATCATCATCCAAACCTCTCAGAATTTGGTCAAATTGAGCTACCATCACCCAACTCATGACACTCATGAGTTTGGGTGATAATAGCTTAGTTTGACCAAATCCTAAGAGGTCTCAAGTAGACTTAGTGTTGTCAGTAGGAGAGCGGCTTCTTGGAGAAGTCATATGCACGTTTGATTTTTTTTTTTTTTGTTGGACTTTAGATTTTTAGTATTTTATTAGACTTATTTGAATTATAAAATTTTAAATATGTGAAATTATGAGATATTAGAAAGTTACTACTTTGATAAAATCACAAAAAATGCGATTTTCTTCTTGGATGGGAGAGTTGACTTTTTATTAGTAAGAGATGTGATTTTTTTAATATTTTTATTGGATTCAAATGGGGGATATTTCTTTATTTACATGTAATATCTTAAATAAATGAAACTACAAATTTTAACATTTACTTAAATGGTATTCAGGTCAATAATACACTAAGTCTTTAATATTTTATACTTTTCTTGTATTATTATAGTAGTAATAATACACAAAATCTTATGTTTCATATATTATGAATGCATGTATGATTGGTTTTTTATACAAATATTAGTTCTTTCAATTTATGAGATTTTCCCTCATTTTTGTTGTTTTTTTTCTGTTTTTCCTGAATTTTCCTGAATTTTTTCCCAAAAAAAAAAACCATTTTATAAACTGGCCGATCCAGGATCGGCCAGACTTCCCTTGGATCCATGGGATCTTGCGATCCGATCCGATCCAGGATCGGATCGAGCCTAGTCGATCCCGATCCCGATTCCGATCCTGCCTTCCATGCCGCCACCCGACCCTATTGTATTCACCGGAGAGGAAGACTTCACCCAGACTTCACCCATGCTACTCAAGATCAACATCATGAGAGTAGGCAAGGGAGGGAAGCACAAACCTCAAGTCAACAATATGCACGAAATGGGAAGAAAGTGGCATTTCAATTGCAAGGGCAAGGGCAAGGCCAAGGCCAAGGAGCATCCGAAGATTCGGGATACAATCCCAACTTCATTTCGCATAGACAGAATTGGTTAATGAAGAAGAAGAAGATGCAAGAGGAGTGGGAGCGTCAAGAAAAGCTACGGATGGAGTTTGAGACCATGGAGCAAGCGTTAGATACATCATCTTATGCTTCCACTGAAGGATATTACCAAAGGCAGAGAGGCTACTTGGGATATCCTCAATACCCGGATGCATCATATTACACCGGAGGTGGAGTATATGCACAATCTACTGAGTCCGATTCGCATTCACATGACTCATATGAGTCATATGGCTCATATCAAGTGCCTGAAATACCTGGCTACACACCAATTACTATCATATATGCGAACACGGATGCCTATAGTCAATATTTGACTCAATATGAGGCATATTACCAACATTATATGTCTTGGACAGATTATGTAAACCTTATGTCCACACAATATAATGTGCGATTCCAATAAATATCATTATATTACTTTTCCTCAGTACCAATGATGTATTATGTCCTATTTTTTCATGTATTTCAATTCATACATACAATGTTCATATATTTCCTATTTTTTCATATTTTTTTATATATTTTTTTCAATTTTTTTAAGGGGGGCGATCCAGCCCCCTTTACCTCGGCCAGACCCGGTCGGGCTCGGCCCGACTCGGCCGAGCCGGGGTCGGGATCGGCCGGTCGGGACCGGTTTGGGGCCGGTCGATCCGATCCCGATCCCCGGGTTCTTGAACCTTGCTGCTAGGTTCTTGGAAAGCTCCTGAAAAATTAAAGGCCCCTCAAAGGGTTGCAAGGGTTGTTCATCTGATAAATGTTATGCATGTAAAATTACAGAAGAGCCCTTCAAAGAGCAAAAGTCGCAAAAATACCCTCCAACGGGTGCAAATTGCAAGGCTCGTGCCGTCTGCACGACTTGATGGAGTGGGACCCACACCACTTCCCTGAAGCGGCGTGCGCTCTCTTGAGTTCGGCTGAAGGCAAAACGTACCAGGAATTCTTGGAAATGCCAACAAATGGCAGAGAAATCCAAGCAGGCCAAAAAATGGTAGAAGCACCTAGGGAGGTCAAGAAATGACAAAAATCCCGAGAAGCCAAGAATTGGCAGAAAAGTCCCCAAAAGGACGAAAACTTGTAAGAAGCCCCCATGAGAGAATAAGAATTGCATAAGGGTCTTCAAAAAGACAAAAATTGTAGAAATGTCCTCAAAGAGCAGAAATTATGGAGGAGTCCTGATAAAGACACAAATACAATGTTGTCTAAATCTTCTTCTTCAAAAGACAACATTGGCCAAATTTTCCGTTCTCTGATCAGATTAGTGCCATCTGCATGGCTTGATGGAGCGGGACCCTCTCCTGAGTTCGGCTCATCACTAAAAAAGATCAGACAATGGTAGAAAGCCCAGGAAATGTCAAGAAATGGCGTGAAAGCCAAAAACGTCAAGAAAAATACAAATGTCAGAGAAAGTCAAGAAATGGCAAAAAGCCCAGAGAAAGTCAAGAGATGTCAGAAAGCTCCGAAGATTTAAAGAAATGAAGGAAACATCTGGGAAAGTCAAGAAATGACAGAACTACTCGAAGGAACTGAGAAACGGCAAATACACTCAGCAAAGTCACGAAAGTCTGAGGATGCCAAGAAATGGTAGAAATACCTAGGGAAATCCAAAAATGACGAAAATGTCTAAGAAGGGGAAGAAGTGTCAGTAATACCCATAAAGGGAACAAATTGCAATGAAACCTTTGAAAGGGCAAAAAGTTGCAAAATACCCAGGAAGGGTGCAAAATTGCATAAACGCCCAAAGGGGGATAAATTGCAATACAACCATAAAAAGGGTTAAGGGATATACAAATACCCCGCTTTGTGTGAAATGTCCTTTACAGACATCAATTCAACTCCAAAGGTCTGATCACAATCAAAAGAGTGACAATGACCATGAAGCAAACCAAATGTAGGCAGAAGTAAATTCAAAGAGTCCAACTGCAATGGAACATAATCCTGAATGCTCGAATATATAATCGGGACCAAGTGCAAAGGTCTTAAAGGACCAAATTGTAATTCAAAGAAATACTCTCCAAACGTTTTTTGGACTTTGCACCAAAATGAATCGTGGCAATATTATCAAAGGTATTCGGATTCAATCCGATGCAAATTAACACCGATCTCGATCAGTGGGGAAGGGTCCAGTATAGAAATCTAAATCGCCTGACAAAGCAAATGCGCAGAATAAATATGCTAAATATTGGCGCAATCGTCCAATAAATGGACATGCAAATTCCCCGCATCAAGCGGATTTTAAATGTCTATTAAACAGACTGGCACGCTTGCAAATACAAAAACAATGAATGAGAAATTTTCCGCGTCCAACAGCTATACACACAACCACATACAAGAAGGAGATTGAGCAATCATCGGCTAGGGAGTTTTTGCGATCCAGCGACCCAGAACTTCATTCTGAGGATTCTTCTTCTGCTTGCTGTGTGTATTCAAGCCTTTGGATGACCAGGAGTTCGTGCTGCCATAGTACTACATCCAAATAGCCATCTACAAGGGACTACGCTCTTCTCCATCGCTTCTTAGCCACTTCCCAACAGAAGATTTTTGAACTAGTACTTTAATTTTGGGTTGAGAACTGTACTTCAAACTTATCTACACATAGATTGTGTGTGTGTGCTCGAGTTGCGAGCACTTGGTTGGTGTGTGGTGCGTGCGCGCTTGATGGACCTAAAAATTGGCCACTGGGGCCATTAAATAAATAAATAAATAAATAAATAAATATATATATATATATATATATATATATATATATACAAAGAAAAAGAAAGAAAAGAGAGGGGGGAAAACCCCTCTGGGTGGGTAGGGAAGTCCCTACTTGGAGGGACCTCCCTCTGAGTAGGCCTCTACCTGGAGGGAGCCTCCCTCCGAGTAGTCTACCTGGAGGGACCCTCCCTCCGAGTAGTCTACCTGGAGGGACCCTCCCTCCAGATAGATCTCTCTCTTCTCTCTCTCTCTATGCCCCCTCCAAGAAAAACCCCTATAAATACCCCCTCTGAGCAATGGAGAAAGGGGTTGGAGCTTTGAAGAGGGATTCGCCCCCCTACTGCCCAGTCGGCCGAAGACTCCCTTGGGGGACCCTCAAAGGCGTGAAGGGTTCATGCTCGGCATAAAGTGCTCGTGCGCAACAAGCCAGGGTCGTCTCCGACTGTGAAATTTTTATTATATCCCCTCCCATGTTGAGCTAGACTCCATGGGGGATGAAATATAAATGTTTATAAAATCTCCATGTCGAGCTTGACTCCATGGAGATAAAAAATGTCAATGCTCATGTGCAAATCTCCATGTCGAGTTGGACTCCATGGGGATGAAATGATTTGCGTACCTCCATGGGAAGACTCTACCCAACCGGAGACTCTACCCAGGGCACGTTTGTGTGTACATCTCTCCATGTGAAAACCATGTGGACTTTACCACGTGTTTATAGAGATCCCTATTGTAGTCATCAAGCAATTATGAGGGGTATTAAATAAAAACTCTCATTTATCAGGTGCTACAAGTTCTCCATCGGCCAAGGATCTCTTCAAACAGTGAAGAAGAAGAAGAAGACGATGGTGGGAGTTGAAGGCCCTTCAAAAGGATTGCAAAGGGCTCTTCATCTGATATATGTTACAAAACGTCCCACCAAAAGGGCAGAAAGTATAGAAAAGTCCTCCAAAAGGACAGAAATTATGAGAAGTTCTGGAACATGCTCAAGTACAATGTTGTCTGAATCTTCCTCAAAAGATAATATTGGCCAAGTCTCCAGTCGCCATATCTCTGGTAAGCCCCTGGTATGCCACTTGATTTTATGTCGTTTGCATAACTCGGTGGAGCGGGACTCACATCACTTCCTTGAAGTAGCATGCGCACTCCTGAGTTCGACTTATGACTAAAAGCCGAGGAATGACAGAAAAGCCTAAGATCATCAAGAAGCAGCAAAAAAGCCAGGAAAGTCATGATGTGCCAAGAAATGGCAGAGAAGCCCAGAAATGCCTACAAATGGCAAAGAAGTTCAAGCAAGCCAAGAAATGACAGAAGTATCAAGCAAAATCAAAGAAAAGAATGAGAAGCCCGGCACATACTATTTGCACGATTCGGTGGAGCGGGACCCATGTCCTTCTATGAAGTGACATGCGCTCTCTTGAGCACGACCTATAACTGGCCACTTCAAGTCTTGGGATTGTCAAGAAATGGCAGAAACTCTTGAAAGCCAAGGAATGGCAGGAAAAGCCGGGAAGGTTATGAAATGGCAGAGAAGCCCGAGAAAGTCAAGAAATGGACGAAACACACAGAAATTCAAGAAATGGCAGAAATGATTAGGAATGCCAAGAAATGGCGAGGATGCCCAGAAATGATGCCAAATTAAAGGGATGCCCACAGAGGGTACGAAATTGCAGAAATATCCAGAAAGGGTAAAAATTGTAGCAAAACTCAGAAAGGGGTAAAAGATATACAAATACCCCCACTTTGTGCGGAAATGCCCCTTCTAGACATCAAGTCAACTCCAAAGGTCTGATCACAATCAAAAGAGTGATTATGACCATGAAGCAAATCAAATACAGGTGGCGGTAAATTCAAAGAATCCAACCGAAATGGAACATAATCATGAAGACGTGATTATATAATCAGGACCAATTGTAAGGGCCTTGAAAGACCAAATTGCAATCCAAATTACATATTTTCAAACCTCTTTTAGACCTGGTGCCAAAAAGATGAATCTCGACATTATTATCAAAAGTGTTCGGATTCAATCTGATGTAAATTAACACCGACTCTGGTCAGTGGGGAAAATGTCCAACACACAAAACCCTGATCGCCTGATTGGATAAAAGTACGGAAGAAATATCCCAAATATTGGCGCAATCATCCAATATATGGATATGTGAATTCCCCGCATTAAGCAGATTTCAAATCTTTTGTCTGTATAACAGATTGGCATGCCCACGCACATATAAAAATGCCTCCATAGCCAAAATCCATATTTTCCCCAAAGAAAATTTCTGCGTCCAATAGCACTCTACACACCAGGTTGTCTTGTCCTCGGAAATAAGGTAGGGTTGGTGTTGTCCCCAGAAATAATGGTGTGAGGTTTATCAGCTTGTATCTAGAAACAAATTAGTGGAAAATCCTCACGGAGTGTGGGGTAGTAGACGTAGGCGCAATTGTGGTGTGTTAGCCGAACCACTCTAAATCTTCCGTACAATCTATGGTTTGATCCATCTTTTCTACCTCTTTTTACGCACGCTAAGATAGTTGGTATTGATGTCTTAATTGTTATTCCGGTGTGTATCTTGCTTAATAGATTTACTTAGTTAAGTTTAATCTATTCTGTGTAAAAGAATTTTTATTTAGGCGATAATCAATTCACCCCTCCCCTCTTGGTTGATCATCGCACGTACGTTTCTCTTCACACATGCCCTAAAGCATACCAGCCACAAAGTTACAATCCAACTAGGACTCTTAAGACAAAAAAGTTCTAGGGCATGATTTGGAGTAAATCCAAATTATAATTAACGAACCTACTTCCAATGGGGCCTGACTTAAGCATCTTAATCCTAAGAAGACCTAATCCCAGAGTCAGTTCAACTAGAACACCGCCCAACTGAGCCGTGTTAGAGTAAGCTATCCTCAGTAAGGTTCGAACCTAAAAATTCTAATCTTAATGAAACTCAAATAAGAAAACCATAATCCAGCTAGGAGCCTAGGATTTTGACCCAAGAAGATTCAGGATCCACTAGTGGGCTTGAATTGTGGCATAAACCACTAACCCTGAATCCAAAAGGAGTCAATCCTTATAATCCTAAGATCCTAGTTCAAGTAAGGCTCCAAAATCAAAATTCTTGCTCAAGTTCTTAACTAAGATTCAAGCCCCAAATATTTCCAAGTTCCAAAATATTGTGGTTTAGTCCTAGACTCCTAGAGAGAGGAAATCTTGGCTCTCAAGCTCAAGCCCTTAAAGGCCCAATTACAGAACTCGGCCCAATAGGTGAAAGCCCAATTAGTAAACAGAGGCCCACCTACCAGAGCCAATTTATCAAATAAGGGATACGAAGCGTTACAAGCACCTAATTTGCCACCCTAAGGAGGGCTCGTTGTTTCAGCGTCAACACCAAAAGGACAGCTCGAGACAACAACATAGCTCCAAAGAACCACGACGACATGTGCTAACGTAAAAAGCTAGCTAGGTCCACACTACACACTTTATCTCAGCATTGTATAGCGCAGAGGGTACTTAGCTTGACAGGTCCTTGATCCCGCAGAGCCATAACTCGATGAAAATAAAGCGGCAGACACTCTTGCCTGATATTCTGGTCAACAGATCCTGCACGAACAATGTTTTACCCAAGAGAAGTAAAGCATCGAAGAGGATAACCATGGGTTGCCCATGACTGGTACGATCCCCAACTACGATCCTTGCAGCGAGCATAAAATCCCATGATTGCCACTATCCTACAGTTACTCCCACAATCCCCAACTACGATCCTTGTAGCGAGCATTCTACCGTACAATCCACGTAAGAAATCAGAGAATCTCCCTACCTACGTGAAGAACAACGCTCGATCGACGTTCCCCGCACTCCGAACAGCCTCCTCACATGGAAAACACGCTAAACCACGAACTCCCAAATCGAAATCGCCATAGCACCCCTCCACGGAGTTCACCTCAGTTGAACAGGGTTGTTTGCCATGTTTCTGTTCAGCCGACAAACAGGTTCGGAACTGAGAATGTGCCGCAGCAGGCCGCCACGTCAATAACGAGTCGTGTTGAGCCGCCGCATTCATGAACACGACGCCACACAGCAACCCAACGAGCGCCACAAGTCGCTCATGCGGCCAAAGAACCAAAACCGGCGATGCTAAGGTCGTGCATGGGTGGAGGCCGTGTTCTAAATGTGACATCCTCCCCCGCCGCATTCTCAAACTGAGAACCAATGGGCTATGTGGGCCAAAATCTCTGGTCTACAACACTCACACAACCTGCTAGAGCTCAAAACACAACTCAAAGGCCACATTTGGGCCCCGAAATCTCCCAACTAAGATCCAAACGACCACAACGTTACAATGGTGCTGACGAGGTTGGCTCGTAAGATGATAGGCCAACCACAAGTAATTGAACATTTTCTGATAGCAACCTTGCCAGTTGAAGAAGCAAGAAACAAATAGTATGTGCTATGTCAAGAATTGACACAAAGTATAGAGCAACAGACAGATTTGCCAAGAAAACTTCCCTCGAATGACTTGGGGTGCTTGCATAGAGCTTCCTCTAAAGCTCGATGGTGACAATGAAGTTGTCGTTTACATTGCCAATTACTATATATCATAACATGACTAAACATATTAAGGTAGACCGATAACATATCAAAGAAAGATTCAACTCTAGAGAGTTGTGTTTGCCTAATGTCAAGTTAAAACGAGGATGGCAGTCTCGGTTTCGGTATTTACATTGCCAATTACCTTATATCATAACATGACTAAACATATTAAGGTAGACCGATAACATATCAAAGAAAGATTCAACTCTAGAGAGTTGTGTTCCCTAATGTCAAGTTGAAGCAAGGATGGCAGCGTCAGTTTCGGTATTAGGATCGCCCAGGTCTGAAACTGAACCTGTTTCGGTATCGTTTCGCCGGATTCCAGGCATCTCGGGCGGAATTAAGAAGGGAGTAAACGGCCAATTTCGGTCTGTTTTGGCCTTATCGGACGAAAACTGACAGAAACCGGCAAAAACCCATTAAAATAATATTTTTTAAAGGGATCAGATGGCCTACAATAAAATGGGCTGGTTTAGGACGGTACTAGCATCCATGAGTTGAAGATCCAGTTGCAGATTTGCAATATGTTTTCACCCAGAATCCATTTGTACTATGATGAACTTGAGCCATGTTTTCTAGATTGTCTTCTTTACTTCTTTAGTTTATTATTTTGCTTATTTTTCCTTTTAGTAAGGGTCATGTAATTGCCCTATTTATGTGTATGTAAATACAGACTGGATCCACCAAGGGAACAGAGCAGTAAATTCTCTTTTCAGTTTTCTCTCTCCTGTGGCTTTGTTCATTTCACAGGGCGAAGGACATAACTATTTAACTAAAAGCCTTTCTTCAACTTCTCATTTCCCTTCTGCAAAAAGGGAGGAAGAAGTACAGGAAAAATAACCATTTGTATGCTTTATTCTTACACAAGTTGTTACAAACAGAATGTCACATATGAAAGTGAGCAAGATTTAAAAGAGAAGAAAAGCAAATATGGCGACCTGAAACTTAAACAGGCTGAATTATCCCATTGTACCTTGTTCCAACAACTTCCAAAGAGTTGGCACATTGGACATTAGAAACTTCTCTGTCTACATCAACTTTGATCATTGAAGGCCTTACATGGATTGTCTGCGGAGGAAGCTGCAAAAGTAATCATGTGGTGGTAAGTCCTGAATATAGATTAACTTCACCTTCATTTTAGGTCAATTGTCAATGCAAGAAATTTAAGGAATAAGGAGAATGAAGATTGTAAAGACACTGATTAAATCATGACAATAAAGATTGGAAAGACAAATGATGTCATAAAATTAAAAAACTTCTCATCAACCAAACATTCTCAAGGTGACCATCGAAGAATTCACACTAAAAAGTAGAACCTAATGAGAAAATCTTCAAACAGGTGACCCGCAGATCATTTCAGATAATGGCCCACCCTGTGAAATGGGATCCACAATGATGACAAATTCTCAAAATTCTTATATTTTGATCAAAAAATACAAATGCACACTCTGACAAATAAACTACAATGTCAGTGTTAAACTGAAAGCAAATAATAAAGCTTAGTCAAGTCTTAGCATATAATGACATTTCTAGGAGAACAGAACAGCAGAGCCTAGCACACAATGACAATTTACGTGGAGAAATAAAAATTGTATCTCAAGCCAGAGAAAACATATGCATAGATGCTTGCAATGATGAGCTATTTCCACCACTTCATTGCCACACTGTGCTCAAAATCCTGTTAAGATTCATAAGAATATGATTGCAACACAAGCTAAATTATTCACTACCCAGACACACTTAAGTCTGCCGTGCATTCCTATGTGGTACTACTTGACTCACTGGCATCAGGCTCTCACTCATCAGCTTCATCAGACCTTGGTTGACTTTGAAAATCCCCACTCTCCTCCTTCCTTGGCAGCTATAGAGCCACATAAAAGTTAAATGCAGATATGGTTTTACTTGTTCATAGGTGTATGATTGGTCTGCTTCCTCAAATGGTGATACTATCCTCCCTGGAACAACTAGAAGAGAAACTACAGCCTTTTTTGCATCACATCAGGGCTGGCTTCTCCAACATAGTTTGCATGGCCTCGGTGACCAGGTGGTGTCCAGTTCATGTAGTCACCGTATGTATATTAAGTTCTAGGCTTTTGCCCTTCCACAGGCAAAGGTTAGTGTCCAGGGGTCGCTAAGGTCTAGATCTTCCCAGGCATCTTAAAGATAGAAGAATTTGGACTCAATCCAAATTTGCCGTCCATTTTCAACCAAGACTATTCACCTAATTCATCCACCATCTTGTAGTTTCCTCAAAGGAATATGAAACATTCATTGCCCTAGGCTAGTCTTCTGCCTCTTCACGTGAGTAGGTTGCCTCATGTGTGCTTGTGCTTACAAGAAAGTCACACTAGTGCATAATTTGCCTAGCGTGTGTGTCTTGGTCACACAGGGGGCACCATGGAAGGCAGAATCGGCCGATTCTGATCGGGAATCGGCCGGATCGGATCAGGATCGGCCCTGGCCGATTCAGGGGTCCGATCCAAGCGATTCCTGCCTTCCATGGGGGGCACATGGCCCAAGTATCAAACAACTTAGTGAAGTGACAGCCAGGGTTGCAAGGCAAAGAAAGTGGCAACAATGGCCGGTCAGACCCTAACTAGTGAGCACAATTGCACAAAAGCTGTGCAGTCCGCACAGGGAGGCAGTCTAGACCTACATAATTTCAACCCTCACCTAATTGCGGATTTAACTCAGCCAGTTCACAAGGTCCAGAGGAAGTATGCAGTGGGGAGTTCCTGTGCATATCATGCTGTTGGCTTAAGGCTCAGCCAAATAAGAAGGTGGCAATGATGACCATTCAGACACCATCTAGTGGGCAAGTAGGCTCCACTGAAGGATGTGACATGGGTAATTCCAATTTCCAACCTTTACACAACAGCAGAGCAGATTTGACTCAGCCCATTTATCAGAAATGATGCGGCAGGGAGTTTTTGTGCATATGATGATGTTGGCTCAAGGCTGAGGACTCACCTATATGGCCTACACCAGTCCACGGTTGTAATAGAAACAGCGACAATGAGTCCTAAAAACTTAAAAGAACTTCATCTCTTTGACATGTTATAATCAATCACAGACGTCCACTATTCCAATTCCTGCCAGTTGATCTTCAGATCACCGAAATATGAAGTGACTATAATGTAACTGTGTGATAATCTGGATCCGACAATCCAATTTAATAAGATTAGTCCCATATCGCATACCCATGGGCACCTTCCCCCTTTGTATAAGGAGAATCTTCTCAATCCAACACCTAGGTTTTGGGTAGAGTTTGGGCCTTTAACGGTATCAGAGCTGCATCTATCCAGCAGCAGTGTGAACAAATAGAACAGCAGCAGCAGCCATACATGACCCAGCTTTTGCAGATGATGGACCCGGCACCATGGAAACATAAAGTATTTAAGTATATATTTTGGTAACTGGTCAGCTGTCTATTCTTTTTGTACATGGGAAGCTTACACTGCAGACAGGGCCCAACTTCCATTCAAGATACCAGAAGGAAGAGGAAGAACCCCTATCCTGTGATCACCAGATAGAAATTTGAGAGTTACAGATATCAATTGGGAGCCCTTTATAATTTAAAAAAAAAAGTTTAAGCTGTCTGATGCAACAGTATACTCATATTGGAAATAAATGCATTTCATACTGGCTCTTTGCCTAATAATTGGCTTTTCAATATGGTCGCTTTACACCCAGGAACTGTTACTTGCAAAGCCAAGTCCTGAATCTACATGCAGCATAACTTCTACCTTTCTTGATCCCACTTCTCTGTCATCAGCCAAGACAGTAACTACCAGAATGTCAATAAAGGACTTTACCCTTTAGCTGCAGCATAGATGGGCCTTCTGTGGAAGGACCTTGCTGAATGGAGACAAAGTATTCCAAATAGGAAAGTGAACAATGCCTCGACATCCACCACATTCAAACTGATCTTTGATTGGAATCACAAGAAGAAGTTAAATTACTCCAGCAATCTCGTGAACGGGATTTTTGAATGCTCAGACCACCATCATCTTTCTGTTCATATACCCATGCCCCAGCACCAGGGGGCAAATGGCCACAAGCATGTGCCGACATGCAATGATTTTGCCGGCTGGTGAATATAGTCTGCATGGTACTTACAGATCTGCAATTTCGAGATTTTGGCCTGCGAAAAGCACCAAACTCCAGAAGCCTTTTCTTGACCCCTTTTTTGAACTCAAAACACTTTTACCATATCAGGCCCTGGAGATTGAACAGCATTATCACCATTCAATCTAGGGCAGTGATGATACCTTGTGGGGAACAGCCCTCCTTATGAAACAGAGAGCAGCCTTTAGTACTTACACAGTTAAGAAAACCCCGTGCAATTGTGATAGAGAGCCGTCTGCTTGCTGCCAAATGAACTCCAAAGTTTCTTTCAACTCACCTTTTGAAAAGTAGGCCCTTCAAAAATTCAGTCTAACTTTTTTCTTTTTTAAATGGTCATGACTGTTTTATTGTAGTAGGTACCAGGAAGCTACCACTTCCACAGACATGATAGTACACAATTGTGGAAAACTAATAAGAATTGCGCCTGCCATCAAATTCAGGCCGCATGGTGGGATTACTCTACACTCTAAAAAGAGTGGCTCAATAAACCTTCATGCTTTAAACGGAAATCAAAGGAATGGTTGATGAACAGGCTCTTACAGCATCACACTTACAAGTTCTTGGTGACAACAAATGAGAAGACTACAACAGTAGACAGTCATAAAAAACAGGACTGCCGAAAGTGTAAATAGTATTTAGAAACAGAGAGATTAGTAACTAATATTGTCCTAGCCATAGGAGAAGGGACAGCTTCAAGCATTTTAGGAATGCCCATGTATGTTGCTCATATAGAAAAAAAAAAATGCTCTGTACCTTTTTATTGACAAGCAAAGTTCCCTTAATGGCAGAACCTTTGAAGAACAAGCGGACTTGTATCAGCAGTGGCTAACAAAAGTAGGAACATAAAATTCAGTTGAGTAATTTGATGCAGCCAAAGCTATAGTTCAGCAGTGAACGAGCAGATAATACGTTACATCAGAAGGAATGTCACACTTACCGGTGCGCACAAAAGATAATAGCATTGTTCCAATAGAAAACTTTGATCCTCCAGTTTAGAATTGTCAACAAGTCTCTGAAAGAAAATATTTCCACAACGAAAAGATCAGAAAGATAAAGTTTCATCTATGTGAATACATTGCCAACAAGTAAAAGACAGTATATGCAGCTTGCCAATTCACTATTAACAATTACTAGAATAAACTAACTTCAGATAGTAGTAACTAAAAAGACTTTAAAATCCAAAATACAAATAAAGTTCTCATCTAAAGAGGTTAACAGAAGAAAAGCAGTGAATACATTCATCACCAGTGCAAGCTGAGTGATGGGAAATGAAAAGCTGCCAAGTCAAAGCCCAAGGCCGATGTTATATTTTGTTTGGCCCATTAAAGGCCCAAATGATGTAAATTCACTTTATTTTAGGTTAGAAGTCTAAATTCTAATTAGTGGGCCTTTATTTTGCATATTTATGTTCCATTTAAAGTCTTTTCTATTTTCTGGGATTTTTAGTACGAATTTCGTACTATTTGCTAGGTCCAAGGGTATTTTAATCCGTATGAGATCAAAAAAGGTCATTAGGGTTTTATCTCTTTAAATAGCACTGTAATCCTCTAGAGGAGGGAGATAATGATGATTTCAAAGAAAAGTTTGCAACAGCCACTCTTCTTCCTCCCCGATGGATTCCAGTTTCCCCTCTCCCTTTGGGTGTGAAGCCCATCTACCCTTTCCATCCCGCATCAACTTTGGTATCGGAGCAGGTGTCGACTTCTTCTATGGAGTCAAGATCCGTTCTAGCATGCCCTCTCTTTTCTTCTCAACGCAAAGCTTCCTCGTCGACCGCACCTACCCTTCCCCATGGCAACAGCCGGTCCAGCGGGATCCTCTTCACCTGCGCCAACGCGGGCCCCCACTCCTTCGCAGCGTCGTCTCGCCCACGCCACACAGCACCAAGGCGACAGCCCGCATTCCCTGGGCCTCATCGCCCGTGCGAAGGGCAAACTGCCCCGCCGTCTCCCACACTCGCCCACGGGTTTCGCCGCCGACACAACGACGTTGTCCCCGTACGCAGGCTTCGTCGCCCATGCCCCTTCACGCCCAACACTAGTCCCCTCACGCCCGCTGTAGTAGGACACCCACAACGCCACAATCTCTCCTTCCCCTACTGCCACATCGCGGCGCTGCCGGGAGCCTACCACCGCGGCCGATTCCGCCATTCGCTGTGCCTATTTAAGTAAATGTTATATTTGTAGTCTCATTTACTTAAGATATTACATGTAAATAAGAAAGTACCTCCATTTGAATGTAATAAAAATATCCAAACAAGCATATCTCTTACTAATAAAAAGTCATCTCTTCTATCTAAGAAGAAAATCGCGGTTTTGGTAATTCCATCAAAATAGCGTCTTTCTAATCCCTCATAATTTGATCTATCTAAAAATTTCATAATTCAAATAAACCACATAGAACACTAAAAATCTGAAGTCCGGTGAAAAAAGTCAAACGTGCATGCAAGATTTTGCACGGCAGAGCAAATCGGCCCGATTCGGTCGAATCGGATCAAATCAGCGCCGGCCCGATTCCTGATTCGCGTGATATGCCGAGCCGGCCGCGGACCGGACGAATCGGTCGGATTCGATACGACCCGATTCGATTCGCCGGATCCGCCACGATCTGAAACGTCAACACCCCTTTAGTGTTGACCGTCGCCCTGCGAATTGTGACTGCATAGTCCCGATTCGCAGGGTGTCTCGCCGAAAGCCCTTCTTTCCTTGATTTTTCCCCCTTTTCCCTCAAGGAAACCCCAGATCTACACTCCAGGAGACCTAAGGAGATTTCCTACGTGGATTTGAAGGTGTTTGGAGGTGTTCTTGGGCTGGTTTTATCCCTCTCTTCACCCATTTCACTGTTTTCAAGGCAACCCACCATGTATCTTTCATGTTTTGATTTTTTTTGTTGATGTATGGGAAATATATTCTTGGGAAATGACGTTGCAAGTGATTAGTGTTCACTTGGAACTATTTCTCCCTTGAATCTACAATTTTTTCACATAGATTTGCCCATTTTCTTCAAATTTCGAATTTCTAAAATTATTTAACAAAAAAAACAAAAATTGCAACCATGATGTGCAAGTGTTTAGTGTTCACCTGAAACCATTTTTCCCTTGAATCTACAACTTTTTCACATAGATTTGGCCACTGTCTTCAAATTTTGATTTTCTGAAATTATTTAAAAACAAAAAACAAAAATTGCAACCATGATGTTGCAAGTGTTTAGTGTTCACTTGCAATCATTTCTCCCTTGAATCTACAAAATTTTCATATAGATTTGATCATTTTCTTCACATTTCTAAATTTCTAAATTTATTTTAAAAAAAAGAACAAAAATCGCAAGTTATGTACATTTCATAGCAAAGCAACTTACAACGACTAATGTGTTGTTAGAAATTGTTTGTATGTGAAACCAACATAAATTATTTTTTTCCTAAAATTTAATGATTATTTATTTTACGTAGATGGCACCGAAGAAAGGCACTAGTGAGGACATTGGGTGGCAGTACGGGACTGCATTGGGCAGTAGGCACAATTACAAGTGTAACTACTGCGGCCATACGGGACAAGGAGGTGGCGTCTCTCGCCTAAAGAAGCACCTTGCAAATGGGCGGCTTGCAGGGTACCATGATGTGCAAGGTTGCAAATCGGTGCCTGCTGAAGTGAAGCGGCTCATGATTGAACACTTGATGGGTGTTCGGGCCGAGACTACAAGAAAGAGGGCGGACAGGGAGATGCAGGAGAGGGTCATCTCAGAAAGGCAGCGAGATGAAGACGACGACGATGAGCCAGAAATTTATGCAGAGTATGTGTCTGATGGCCCTGATCAACCTCTTAGGCGGACCAGAGGACAAACCAAGGTTGAGTCATGGGAAGCTGAGCAGAGAGAGTTTTGAGGTTGGCAGTGGTAGTAGAGGCAGTGGGCCCAAGGTTGGGGGCGAGGCGCAGTCCCAATCCCAGACCAACAACAAAGGCAAAGGAAGAGATCCACAGATGTAACCTTAGAAGAGGTGGATCCTAATATATATTCTCGGGAGCATGAAAAGCGAACCAGAATTGATGATGCATACAACCAGCAAGGGCCTAGATATAAAGTGGGTCATGCAGTGGCAAAATGGTGGCATCATTCGAGCATTTCATTCAATGCAACTAATAGCCCATACTACAAAACCATGATCCAAGAGGTACGATGACATGGGCTTTATGTGCAACCACCCTCATCAAGAGACTTGGTAGGGAGATATCTAGATGAAGAAGTACATGAGATCAAGTCATATATCCAAAGATTCAAGAAAAAGTGGGAGAAATATGGTTGCACATTGATGTGTGATGGTTGGTCGGGTACCACCAAGAGCAGCCTTATCAACTTCCTTGTGTATTGTGATAGACAGGTGTTCTACCACAAATCTATTGATGCATCAGATAGAGTGCACAATGCTGAATACATTTTGAGTTTGATGCGGGAGGTTGTGGATGAGATACGAGAGCAATACATTGTGCAGGTAGTAACCGATAATGGCTCTGCATACAAGAAGGCAAGGGAGGATTTGATGCATCTTTATACCCATCTTTACTAGACTCCTTGTGCAGCACATTGTGTAGATTTAATGTTGAAAGAGATTAGCACATAGCAACCTGTGAGGACGGTGCTGGAGGCTGGGCAGAAAATCACAAGGTACATCTATAATCATCATGTTGTTCTGGCATGGATGAGGGAGTCTACTGGTGGAGAGTTGTTGAGACCATGGTTTGCTGGTGCGCCGATTCGGGGCGAATCGGGCTCGCCCTGATGCGCTCCGATTCGGCCCGAATCGGGGCGAATCGATCCGATTCGCCTGGAAACTGTTGGGCAGTCATGGTTGAAGCCCCAGTTTGGCCAGATTCGCATGGTTTTGATATTTTTTTGGTTGTTTCTATGTTTACAACCTCTTGTGAAGAACATCATGTATAACTGATGATATTTATGGCATGTAATACTACACAAACATCCATTTTCATTCAATTGTATTGGAAATTGAGAACAAACTTCAAAGTATAAACATGAAATGTGAAACATGAAACTCAATTCCAATTGAAAAATACAATGAGACTCATATCAACTAAAAAGTACAAACCTGAAATTCAAATCCAAATACAAAGTACAATGAGTCTAGTATCCCCAATATCCCTGCTGATATGGATCATATGTACCCCACTGGGGTTGGACAGACTCATCCGACTCTGAGG
Source organism: Colocasia esculenta (assembly GCA_014218235.1). Classification (NCBI taxonomy): domain Eukaryota; kingdom Viridiplantae; phylum Streptophyta; class Magnoliopsida; order Alismatales; family Araceae; genus Colocasia; species Colocasia esculenta. The sequence continues at coordinate 75,975,721 of CM024764.1, read as the reverse complement.
GCAGCTCCCCAATAAGATGATAACTTTTGGTTCGAGACACAAATGAACGGAACTCATCCCAAGTCATCATGGTGTTGTATCTGCTCCGAAACTCCCTCACAAAGTGGTCCCACACCTCGCATCCAGGACGGACTATCCTCAAACTCGCCATTTGCACATCCTCTGCAGAAGCATCAATCTGCTGAATAGGAACAGGAATAGGAACATGAACATGAACAAACGGAGGAGGATGAAAATATGGTGCTGGGTAGCCTGTGGTGGCGTACCCACTATAGCCACTATAGCCACTAGAGTAGCCTGTGTCGGACTCTGGCTGATAACTATGTCCCCCATATCCATAGGATCCCACAGACTCATTTGTACTCATTCTTTCAAAATCAGACATCATAGTGTTATAGCTATCACTATCCACTGCTGCACCTTCTGCACGACCACCTCCCCTAACCCTTCGCCTTCTATTGTACTTCACTGGGCCGCCATGATGCTCCTCCGCTGTGAATGCTCCCCCATCTCCATCATTACCCCCGCCCCCTCCCCCTTCTCCAACATTACCATCGCCCCCTCCCCCATCTCCATCACCTCCCCCTACAGACCCACCCGGTGAACCAGTTGTCATGGAGTCATGGGAGCGGCTGCTGGGTAATCGTGGCGAATCCTCTGGAGGTGTTTCTTCTGCATTTGGATCCAATGTTTCTAAATCTGCAATGTCAAGTGGATCTACAGAAGGGGCAGCCAATTTTTTCCCTTTCTTGGATCCCCAGGGTAACCAACTCTTTTTCTTTTGTGCTGGGGCGGTTGGCTCTGTAATGACAATGCCTTTGGCTGGGCCACCTGCTGGACCTATGTCCTTCCCCTTTCCTTTCTTTGGTTGGGATGTCGCCACCGCCTTTCCTTTTGCAGCTTGGGAGAGAGCAGCAGGTTCCTTATGTGATCCCTTCCTTCTTGGTTCTGCGGAAACAATTGCTTGTGCTTCTCTCATAAACTCTGAGTGGGCTGACGGGCCTAAATTCATCAATCTTTCAAACTCTGCATCATCATCAACAATTGCACCACCTGCAATAGTCCCCAACATCACAAATTATACAACAGACAATGACAAAACAAAGAATGAACATGTTTAACAAATTAGAACTACTGTCTCACCTCTTGCCCCAATTGATAATTCGCCAAGAAGATCTACCTCATCTTCTTCTTCGGCCCGAAATTGACTAGAATGTGGTTGGCCGCCCCCTCCCACATCTCCATCACCCCCCTCCTCCGCTTCTGCAGCTTCGATAGCCTTAGCTAAAAATGTGTTTGGCCGTGGTGGATCTTCCGGATCATCTGCCTCCTCATCTAACTCGAACTCTCCCCGCTCTGTGGTCGCTCGTGCAACCCATGCAACCATTGGGTCTTCATCATCTCGTAGAAACCCAATGTCAACCGGATCATCCTCCACCTCCCCCCTCTTTGGATCCTCTGTTAAATGCTTCACCCTCAACCTCATGTTATAATGCACATACACCAAATTGTCCAACCGCCTATGTGACAACCTGTTCCGGACTTTGGTGTGTATCAATGCGAAGGTGCTCCAGTTTCTCTCACACCCACTTGAGGAGGAGGTCTGGGACAAGATCTTTACTGCAATTTTCCTCAATATGGGTGTCGAATGCCCAAAGTTGAACCACCAATCAGCTGTAAAAAAAATATTGTTGCACTCATTAGTCAATCGTTGAGTTTACTAATATGTAATTATAAAAGGGAAAGCACATTACCGCCATCAATGCGGTCCCGACCAGCAATAGCGGATGGCTCTGCAAAACTCCCCACCCCTTCTCTAAAGCTCTTCATCTGCCGCAATGAAGTCCATTAGAAAAAGCTGCAATTGATTAATTGACATAAACATGATGTACTTGTATTAATGCTCGCCTGATCAATAGCATCTGCTGCATCCAATGGACTCCTTGACAGTCTTTCAACAACCCGTGTAAAGGCGGCAATCAAGTGATCCTCGTACGATAGCTCGAACGCATAATGGTAAGCAGGATGGAGATAGTAAGCTGTAATTATGGTATAAAATCAATTAGTGTGATTGTACTAAAAAAATATATAGTACCAAGTTGAACTAAAATTTTCTCACCCGCCATATGTAGATCCCGACTCATTTGTCGGTCCCACCGATCCTCAACAACGTCTAAGACCAAGTGTGCATAACGAGGGGACACATCGTGGATCTTTTTCTTTGCAGCTTCAATTTTTGCATAAACCAAACCTATGCTTGGTCTCCTATCCCCATCAACCACCCTCAAAACCTCATAAAGAGGTTCAATGATTTGCACCAGCTTGAAGACTCGGTCCCAGAAATTAGCGCTGCAGATGATCCCTTCTACCTCTTTACCATCAGAAGTCCCTGCAAAAGTGCTGTGCATCCATCTGTCTGTCCTAAACATGCGTTTTAGACCATCTTTATGCTTTAGGAGACTTTGTAAAGCAATGAAATTAGTTGCAAAGCGGGTGATAGCCGGCCGCAACAACTCTCCACCTGTGGACTCTCTCATCCACGCCAACACAACATGATGATTATAAATGTACCTTGTGATTTTCTGCCCAGCCTCCACCACCGTCCTGACAGGTCGCAATGTGCCAATCTCTTTCAACATCAAATCTACACAGTGTGCTGCACAAGGAGTCCAGTAAAGATGAGGATAAAGAAGCATCAACTCCTCACCTGCCTTCTTGTATGCAGAGCCATTATCGGTCACCACTTGCACAATATATTGCTCTCCTATCTCATCCACAACCTCCCGCATCAAACTTAGAATATATTCAAATTGTGCACTCTATCGGATGCATCAACAGATTTGTGGTAGAACACCTGTCTATCACAATACACAAGGAAGTTGATAAGACTACTCTTGGTCGTACCTGACCAACCATCACACATGAGTGTGCAACCATATTTTTCCCACTTTTTTTTGAAGCCTTGGATATATGACTTGATCTCCTGCACTTCTTCATCTAGATATCTCCCTGCCAAGTCTCTTGATGAGGGTGGTTGCACATGAAGCCCTTGTTGTTGTACCTCTTGGATCATACTTTTGTAATACGGGCTATTAGCTGCATTGAATGAAATGCCCGAATGATGCCACCATTTTGCCACTGCACGGCCCACTTTATATCTAGGCCCTTGCTTGTTGTATGCATCATCAATTCTGGTTTGTTTTCCATGCTCCCGAGAATATAAATGCGGATCCACCTCTTCTAAGGTTACACCCGTGGATCTCTTCCTTTGCCCTTGCTCTCTGTCTGGGTTTGGTACGTTGGTTGAGGATGGAATATGAGTGAAGTAATCACCCACATTGGAGTACCGACGGGACTGCGTCTCACCCCCAACTCTACTACCACTGCCACCACTACCACTCCCAACCTCAAAGCTCCCTATCTGCTCAGGGATAAGGGGCACATCAGGTTCGTCATCGTCATCTTCATCTCGTTGCCTTCCCGAGATGATCCTCTCCTGCATGCCCTTGTCCGCCTTCTTTCTTTGCGACTCAGCACGAACACCCTTCAAGTGTTCAATCATGAGCCGCTTCACTTCAGCAGGCACGGATTTACAACCTTGGACATCTTGGTACCCTGCAAGCCGCCCACCTGCAAGGTGCTTCTTGAGGCGGGAGACGCCCCCTCCTTGGCCCGTATGGCCGCAGTAGTTGCACTTGTAATTGTGCCTACTGCCTATTGCAGTCCCGTGCTGCCACCCAATGTCCTCACTAGCAGCTTTCTTCGGTGCCATCTACATAAAATAGTTATTCATTAAATTTCATCTAAAAAATATATTCTGATTTTTTTATAAATAAATTCAGAAATAAAAAATTAGATGAACATGGCCAAAAGTATGTGTAAGAAAGATAGATTCAAAGGAGAAATGGTGGAAAGTGAACATTAAACACTTACACCATCATGTTTGAATTATTTTGAATTTTTAAACAAATATTTTCAGAAATTCAAAATTAAAAGAAAAAGGGCAAATCTATGTGGAAAATTTTAAGATTGAAGAGAGAAATGGTGGAAAGTGAACATTAAACACTTACACCCTCATGTTTGAATTATTTGATTTTTTAAACAAATATTTTCAGAAATTCAAAATTACAAGAAAATGGGCAAATGTATGTGGAAAAATTCAAGATTCAAGAGAGAAATGTTGCAAGTGAACATTAAACACTTGCAACATCATGGTTCTAAATTTTGATTTTTTAAAATATAATTTCGTTGCAATTTCTGTTTATTTAAATAATTTCAGAAAATAAAAAATGGAAGAACATGGCCAAATTGTGGAAGAAATGTAGATTCAAAGGAGAAATGGTGGAAACTAAACATTAAACACTTGCTATATCATGTTTCAATTATTTTGATTTTTTAAAAAAATATTTTCAGAAATTCGAAAATAGGAGAAAATGGGTAAATCTATGTTAAAAAATGGAAGATTCAAGGGAGAAATGGTTGCAAGTGAACACTAATCACTTGCAACATCATCTCCCATGAATATACCTCCCATGAATCCCATCCATCAACAAAAAACAGAAAAAAATGGAAGATAGAATGAGACTTACCTTCAAAACAGTGAAAAAGATGAAGAGAGGGATGAGAGAAGCCCAAGAACACCTCCAAGCACCTTCCAATCCACCTAGGAAGCCTCCTTGGGTCTCCTAGAGTGTGGATCTGGCGTTTCCTTGAGAGAGAAGGGGGAAAAAGGGGGGAAAAGGGCTCTTGCGGCGTGGCTCCTGCGAATCGGGACTGCACAGTCTCGATTCGCAGGGCATCGGGGGTTTCTTACGGGGCGGGGCGAAGCGGAGCGGGTCGGGCCGGGCGAATCGGGCCGGATCGAGGCGGATCCGGTCGATTCCCTGGCGGACGGCGGATCCAGGCGGATCACGCTTACGGGCCGGCGTCGATTCGCTCCGATTCGGGCGAATCGAGCCGATTCGCTCCGCCGTGCAAAACCATGGTTGAGACTGGCCATCACACGCTTTGCAACTAATTTCATTGCCTTACAAAGCCTCCTAAAGCACAAAGATGGTCTAAAATGCATGTTTAGGACAGACAGATGGATGCAGAGCACTTTTGCAAGGACATCCGATGGTAAAGAGGTTGAAGGGATCGTCTCCAGCGCTAATTTCTGGGACAGAGTCTTCAAGCTGGTGCAAATCATTGAATCTCTTTATGAGGTTTTGAGGGTGGTTGATGGGGATAGAAGACCAACCATAGGGTTGGTTTATGCAAAAATTAAAGCTGCGAAGAAGAAGATCCGTGAGGTGTCCCCTCGCTATGCACACTTGGTCTTGGACGTTGTTGAGGATCGGTGGGACCGACAAATGAGTCAAGATCTATATATGGCGGGTGAGAAAAATTTACTTCACCTTGGTTTTGATTTTAGTACATGAATTTAATTTATTTTATACCCTCGTTGCAACTTACTATCTCCATCCTACTTACCATTATGCGATGGAGCTATCGTACGATGATGACTTGACGGCCGCCTATACGCGGGTTGTTGAAAGATTGTCAAGGAGTCCATTGGATGTAGTAGATGCTATTGATCAGGCGAGCATTAATCTCCCTACATGATGTCAATTACAAGTTTAAATTTTTTGCTAACGGACTTCACTGTGGCAGATGAAGAGCTTTCGAGAGGAGGTTGGGAGTTTTGCGGAGCCATCCGCCATTGCTGGTCGAGACCGCATTGATGGCGGTAATGTGCTTTCCCTTTCATTCTTGGATATTAGTAAACTCAACGATTGACTAATTGAGTAACTAAAACTTCTTTTACAGCTGATTAGTGGTTCAACTTTGGGCACTCGACACCCATATTGAGGAAAATTACAGTGAAGATCTTGTCACAGACCTCGTCCTCCAGTGGGTGTGAGAGAAACTGGAGCACCTTTGCATTGATACACACCGAAGTCCGGAACAGATTGTCACATAGGCGCCTGGACAATTTGGTGTATGTGCACTACAATATGAGTTGAGGGTGAAACATCTAACAGATGATCCAAAGAGGGGGGAGGTGGAGTATGATCCGGTTGACATTGGGTTCCTACGAGATGATGAAGACCCAATGGTTGCATGGGTTGCACGAGCGACCACAGAGCGGGGAGAGTACGAGTTAGATGAGGAGGCAGATGATCCTGAAGATCCACCTCGTCCAAACACATTCTTAGCTAGGGCTATAGAAGCTGCAGAAGAGGAGGAGGGAGAACATAGAGATGTGGGAGGAGGGAGACAACCACATTCTTCTTAATTTCGGGCCGAAGAAGAAGATGAGGTGGATTTTCTTGGTAACTTACGAATGGAACGTGCCATGCCTTCTACAGGTGATGTTGGGGACCATTACAAGTGGTGCAAACCTTGATGATGATGTGCACTTTGAAAGATTGATGCTAGGCCCTACAACCCGCTCACAGTCTATGAGAGAAGCACCTACAATTGCTTCCTCACAACCAAAAAGGAAGGGGTCACATACGTAATCTGCTACTCCATCCCAAGCTGCAAAAGGAAAGGCGGTGGCGACATCCCAACCTGCGAAAGGAAAGGGGAAGGACAAACGTTAAGCATGTGACGCAGCCAAAGGCATTGTCATACGAGAGCCAACCGCCCCAGCACAAAAGTAGAAGAGTTGGTTCTCCTGGGGATCCAAGAAAGGGAAAAAAATGGCTGCCCCTGTTGAAGATCCACTTGATATTGCAGATTTAGAAACCTTAGATCCAAATGCAGAAGAAACAACTTCCGAGGATTCGCCCCGATTACCCAGCAGCCACTCCCATGACTCCATGACTACTGGTTCACCGGGTGGGTCTGTAGGGGGAGGTGATGGAGATGGGGGAGGGGACGGCGGTAATGATGGAGATGGGGGAGGGGGCAGGGGTAAGAGTGGACAGGGAGGGGGCAGCGGTGGTGGGATGGTATTCACAGCAGAGCAGCATAATGGTGGCCAATGCACCCAAGATGTCGATCATGGCGTCCCAGTGCAGTACAATAGAAGGCGGAAGTTTGTGAAAGATGGTCGTGTAGAAGGTTCAGCAGTGGACAGTGATAGCTATAACACTATGATATCTGATTTTGAGAGAATGAGCACACATGAGTCTGTGGGATCATATGGGGGATATAGTTATCAGCCGGAGTCATCCGACACAGGCTACTCCAGTGGCTATAGTGGCTACGCCACCACAGGCTACCCTGCACCATATTTTTATTCACCTCTGTCTATTCCTGTTCAGATTTATGCTCCTGTAGAGGATGTATAAATGGCGAGTTTGAGGATAGTCCGTCCTAGATGCGAGGTGTGGGACCACTTTGTGTGGGAGTTACGGACTAGATACAACACCATGATGACTTAGGATGAGTTTCGTACATTTGTGTCTCAAACCAAAAGTTATCATCTTATTGAGGAGCTGCCCTCAGAGTCAGATGAGTCTGTCCAGCCCCAGTGGGGTACATATGATCCATATCAGTAGGGATATTGGGGGCATGGTTTGGCGTGCCGGATCGAATCGGTCCGATTCAGCCGAATCGGATCGAATCAGAAGAAACCCGATTCGCTCGATTCCCATCGAATCGGACCGATTCCCATCCGATTCCCATGTGAATCGGCCCGATTCAGGCGAATCGTGGCGGATCAGGAAAAACTCGATTCGCCCCGATTCCCCGATGCGTCGAACCTTGATTGGGGGTATTAGACTCATTGTATTTGGATTTGAGTTTAATGTTTGTACTTTGTACGAGTCTCATTGTATTTTTCATTTAGAATTGAGTTTCATGTTTGTACTTTGTACTCAATTTCTAATAAAATTGAATGAAAAAGGATGTTTGTGTAGTATTACATGGCATAAATATCATCAGTTATACATGAAATTCTTCACAGGAGGATTTAAACAAAGAATCAGCCAAAGAAACATCAAATCCATACGAATCTGGCCACACCAGGGGCAGAACCAACCCTGTCTGGCCGGATCCACCCGAATCGACCCGAGGCGAATCCAATTCGCCCCTAATCGGCGCTCCAGCACAGGGTTTGGCAAGGCGGGGCGAATCGGCCCGATTCGCCCGAAGTAAATCGAATCATGGCCGACCCGACTTGTGATCCGCATGAATCCGCCGAATCGAACAGATCCGCTTCAATCCGATCTGATTCGCGGATCAACCACGATCCGCTTCGCCCCGGCCCTTAAGATTCGCCTGACGCCATGCGAATCGAGACTGTGCAGTCCCGATTCGCAAGAGTCTCGCCGCCAGCCACTTTCTCCCCCATTTTTCCACCTTCTCCCTCAAGGAAACCCAAGATCTACACTCTAGGAGACCCAAGGAGGCTTCCTACGTGGATTTGAAGGTGCTTGGAGGCGTTCTTGGGCTTCTCTCATCCCTCTCTTCATCTATTTCACTGTTTTGAAGGTAACCCTCCATGTATCTTCCATTTTTTGTTGTTTTTTGTTGATGTATGGGAAGTATATTCTTGGGAAATTATGTTGCAAGTGATAAGTGTTCACTTGCAACCATTTCCCCTTTGAATCTTCCATTTTTTCACATAAATTTGCCCATTTTCTTCCAATTTCGAATTTCTGAAATTATATTTTTTTAAAAAAAAATTCAAACATGATGTTGCAAGTGAGTGTTCACTTGCCACCATTTCTCCCTTGAATCTACATTTTTTAAACATAGATTTGGCCATGTTCTTCCATTTTTAATTTTCTAAAATTATTTAAAAAAACAGAAATTGGAACGAAATTATTTTTTAAAAAATCAGAATTTACAACCATGATGTTGCAAGTGTTTAGGGTTCCCTTGCAACCATTTCTCCCTTGAATCTTCAATTTTTTCACATAGATTTGCCCATTTTCTTCTAATTTCAAATTTCTGAAAATATTAAAAAAAACACAAAATTCAAACATGATGTTGCAAGTGTTTAGTGTTCACTTGCTACCATTTCTCCCTTGAATCCACATTTTTTACACAGATTTGGCCATGTTCTTCCATTTTTAATTTTCTGAAATTATTTAAAAAACAGAAATTTAATGAATATTTATTTTATGTAGATGACACCGAAGAAAGCCACTAGTGAGGACATTGGGTGGCAGCATGGAACTGCATTGGGCAGTAGGCACAATTACAAGTGCAACTACTGCGGCCATACGAGACAAGGAGGTGGCGTCTCTCGCCTAAAGAAGCACCTTGCAGGTGGGCGGCTTGCAAGGTACCATGATGTGCAAGGTTGCAAATCGGTGCTTGCTGAAGTGAAGCGGCTCATGATTGAACACTTGAAGGGTGTTCGGGCCGAGCCCAAAGAAAGAGGGCGGATAGGGAGATGCAGGAGAGGATCATCTCAGAAAGGCAGCGAGATGAAGACGACGATGATGAGCCAGAAATTCATGCAGAGTATGTGCCTGATGTTCCCGAGTAGAGAGGGAGTTTTGAGGTTGGCAGTGGTAGTGGAGGCAGTGGGTCCAGAGTTGGGGGCGAGGCGCAGTCCCGTCGGTTTTCCAATGTGGGTGATTACTTCACTCATATGGCGGGTAACATCCCAATCCCAGAACAACATGAAAGGCAAAGGAAGAGATCCACAGGTGTAACCTTAGAAGAGGTGGATCCTAACATATATTCTCGGGAGCATGGAAAGCAAACGAGAATTGATGATGCATACAACCAACAAGGGCCTAGATATAAAGTGGGTCGTGCAGTGGCTAAATGGTGGCATCATTCGGGCATTTCATTTAATGCAGCTAATAGCCCATATTACAAAACCATGATTCAGGAGGTACAACGACATGGGCTTCATGTGCAACCACCCTCATCAAGAGATTTGACATGGAGATACCTAGATAAAGAAGTGCATGAGATCAAGTCATATATTCAAAGCTTCAAAAAAAAGTGGGAGAAATATGGTTGCACATTGATGTGTGATGGTTGGTCAGGTACCACCAAGAGTAGCCTTATCAACTTTCTTGTGTATTATGATAGACAGGTGTTCTACCACAAATCTGTTGATGCATCCGATAGAGTGCACAATAATGAATATATTTTGAGTTTGATGTGGGAGGTTGTGAATGAGATAGGAGAGCAATATATTGTGTAGGTGGTGACCAATAATGACTCTGCATACAAGAAGGCAGGGGAGGAGTTGATGCTTCTTTATCCCCATCTTTACTGAACTCCTTGTGCAGCACACTGTGTAGATTTGATGTTGAAAGAGATTGACACATTGCAACCTGTCAGGACGGTGGTGGAGGCTGAGCAGAAAATCACAAGGTACATTTATAATCATCATGTTGTGTTGGCGTGGATGGAGAAAGTCCACAGGTGGAGAGTTGTTGAGGCCGGCTATCACCCACTTTGCAACTAATTTCATTGCCTTACAAAGTCTCCTAAAGCACAAAGATGGTCTAAAACGCATGTTTAGGACAGACAGATGGATGCAGAGCACTTTTGCAGGGACTGCTGATGGTAAAGAGGTTGAAGGGATCGTTTGCAGCGCTAATTTCTGAGACCGAGTATTCAAGCTAGTGCAAATCATTGAACCTCTTTATGAGGTTTTGAGGGTGGTTGATGGGGATAGGAGACCAACCATAGGGTTGGTTTATGCAAAAATTGAAGCTGCAAAGAAGAAGATCTGTGATGTGTCCCCTCGTTATGCACACTTGGTCTTGGACGTTGTTGAGGATCGGTGGGACCGACGAATGAGTCGAGATCTACATATGGCGGGTGAGAAAATTTTACTTCAAGTTGGTTTTCATTTTAGTACAATCATGATAATTTATTTTATACCCTCATTGCAGCTTACTATCTCCATCATGCTTACCATTATGCATTGGAGCTATCGTACGAGGATGACTTGACGACCGCCTTTACGCGGGTTATTGAAAGACTGTCAAGGAGTCCATTGGATGCAGCAGATGCTATTGATCAGGCGAGCATTAATCTCCCTACATTATGTTTATGTCAATTATTCACTTAAATATTTTTCTAATGGACTTCATTGCGGCAGATGAAGAGCTTTCGAGAAGGGGTTGGGAGTTTTGCGGAGCCATCCGCCATAGCTGGTTGGGACCGTATTGACGGCGGTAATGTGCTTTCCCTTTTATATTTAGATATTAGTAAACTCAACGATTGACTAATTGAGGAAAACTAATTTTTTTACAGCTGATTGGTGGTTCAACTTTGGGCACTCGACACCCATATTAAGGAAAATTGCAGTGAAGATCCTGTCACAAACCTCCTCCTCCAGTGGGTGTGAGAGAAACTGGAGCACCTTTGCATTGATACACACCAAAGTCCGGAACAGGTTGTCACATAGGCGGTTGGACAATTTGGTGTATGTGCATTACAATATGGGGTTGAGGGTGAAGTATTTAGCAGATGATCCAAAGAGGGGGGAGGTGGAGTATGATCCAGTTGATATTGGGTTCCTACGAGATGATGAAGACCCAATGGTTGCATGGGTTGCACGAGCGACCACAGAGCGGGGAGAGTACGAGTTAGATGAGGAGGCAGATGATCCTGAAGATCCACCTCGTCCAAACACATTTTTAGCTAGGGCTATAAAAGCTGCAGAAGAGTAGGAGGGAGGTGATGGAGACGTGGGAGGAGGGAGACAAAAACATTCTTCTCAATTTCGGGCCGAAGAAGAAGATGAGGTGGATCTTCTTGGCGACTTATCCATACATGCAGAAGGTGAGACAGTAGTTATCATTTGTTAAAGATGTTCATTCATTATTTTGTGATTCTCTATACCATAATTTGTGATGTTGGGGACTATTGCAGGTGGTGCAAACGTTGATGATGATGTGCAGTTTGAAAGATTGATGCTAGGCCCTACAGCCCGCTCACAGACTATGAGAGAAGCACCTGCAATTGCTTCCCTACAACCAACAAAGAAGGGGTCACATACGCAATCTGCTGCTCCATCCCAAGCTGCAAAAGGAAAGGCGGTGGCGACATCCCAACCGACGAAAGGAAAGGGGAAGGACATAAGTCAAGCAGGTGGCCTAGCCAAAGGCATTGTCATTAGAGAGCCAACCGCCCCAGCACAAAAAAAGAAGAGTTGATTCTCCTGGGAATCCAAGAAAGGGAAAAAAATGGCTGCCCCTATTTTGGATCCACTTGATATTGCAGATTTAGAAACATTGGATCCAAATGCAGAAGAAACACCTCCCGAGGATTCGCCACGATTACCCAGCAGCCGCTCTCATGATTCCATGACTACTGGTTCACCGGGTGGGTCTGTAGGGGGAGGTGATGGAGATGGGGGAGGGGACGGTGGTAATGATGGAGATGGGGGAGCGGGCGGGGGTGGTGGGATACATTTCACAGCGGAGCAGCATTTTGGTGGCCATTGCACCCAAGATACCGATCATGGCGGCCCAGTGCAGTACAATAGAAGGCGGAAGTTTAGGGAAGGTGGTCATGCAGAAGGTTCAGCAGTGGATAGTGATAGCTATAACACTATGATATCTGATTTTGAAAGAATGAGCACACGTGAGTCTGTGGGATCCTATGACTATGGGGGACATAGTTATCAGCCAGAGTCCGACACAGGCTACTCCAGTGGCTATAGTGGCTACGCCACCACAGGCTACCCTACACCATATTTTCATCCACCTCCGTCTATTCATGTTCATGTTCCTGTTCAGCAGATTTATGCTCCTGCAGAGGATGTACAAATGGCGAGTTTGAGAATAGTCCGTCCTGGATGCGAGGTGTGGGACCACTTTGTGAGGGAGTTTCGGAGCAGATACTATACCATGATGACTTGGCATGAGTTTCGTACATTTGTGTCTCAAACCAAAAGTTATCAGAGTCAGATGAGTCTTTCCAGCCCCAGTGGGGTACATATGATCCATATCAGCAGGGCCAGGGATATTGGGGTTACTAGACTCATTGTACTTTGTATTTGGATCTGAGTTTCAGGTTTGTACTTTTTAGTTGATATAAGTCTTATTGTATTTTTCAATTGGAATTGAGTTTCATGTTTCATGTTTGTACTTTGTACTCAATTTCTAATAAAATTGAATGAAAATGGATGTTTGTGTAGTATTACATGGCATAAATATCATCAATTATACATGAAATTCTTCACAGGAGGTTTTAAACAGAGAATCATCCAAAGAAACATCAAATCCATGCAAATCTGGCCAAACCTGGGGGAGAACCAACACCGCCTGGCAGGTTCCAGGCGAATCGACCCGATTCGCCTCGATTCTGGGCGAATCGGATCGCATCAGGGCGAATCCGATTCGCCCCGAATCGGCGCACCAGCAAACCATGCTCCAGTAAACCTTGCGTGCATGTGACTTCTCTAAGGGAGTCACTCTCCTACTGACTAGAACTTGGTTGTTTTCAGTAGGAGAGTGGCTCCCTTGGAAAAGTCACATGTATGTTTTACTTTTTTCACCAGACTTTACATTTTTAGTGTTCTATGAGGTTTATTTGAATTATAAAATTTTTAGATAGACCAAATTATGAGGTATTAGAAAGACACTATTTAGATGGAATCACGAAAATCACGATTTTCTTCTTAGATGAGAAAGTTGACTTTTTATTCGTAAGAGATATATTTTTTTATATTTTTATTAGATATAAATGGGGAGTACTTCCTTATTTACATTTAATATCTTAAATAAATAAAACTACAAGGACTAACATTTACTTAAATGATGTTCGGGTAAATAACCATGCCTCGAGGTGATATTCAAGTAAACTGTAATTTCTCATTAATCCAATTTATTTACATTCAAATACATGTACATGATAAGAATTGAATTTCATTGTGTTTATCGACAATGAATTTTGTATGTGTTTTCCTTAAATTTTCTGATTTTTCATGAGTTTCTCTGTTTTTTCCTCCTCAATCCAATCCGATTCGGATCGGGATCGACCATGGCCGATCCAGACCCCAATTCCGATCTTCACATCCATGGTGGGTGCCCCCCCCCTTTCGTCTCCACCCTTTCTCTCTATTTCATCCCCCTCCCTGGGAATAGGGTTAAAGGGAGGCAGGGAGAAAGGCTCGAGCCCTTTAATGCAATTAGTCAACTAGGTTTGACCTGGCTTGGAGTCCCAGCCTGTTCTGATTTGGGTCTGCTACAGTGCAAAGGCGGTGCACTAAGGTTGTTATCGCCGCCAGCGCAGGGGCTTCACTCACTCCCTGATTCACGTGTCGTTTACACCATTGTGATTATCTTGACGAATCCTAGTCAACTCGGCCCGCACCCTGCAGCATGGATGGCAAAGTCGGCCGATCCGGGTCAGAATCGACCTATGGCGACCCGATTTTGGTGGGGGGGGGGGGGGGACGACCCACCCACGATGTAAGGTGGAATCAGGGCAGATCGAGAAAAATCGGACTGGATTGGGCTGATCCAATCCGATTCCATACGATCCACCTCGATTCCAGCTGATGTAGCCCGATTCCCTCAGGTTACCCTTAATTACGTCTGATCCCCTTGTAACGTCGCGCGTTTTTCGGATCCTCATGGATCCTTGTTTAATGGGTTTGGTAGCCAGTGTGTGGCCCATTCGACTGTGTTTCAGGGGTATGCGCGGTTGTGAGGCTTGGTGGGTCGACAGATTAGGCCCAAAGTGCTCACAGGTTGTGTCTGTGAATGCGACAGAGGGTCTGCGTCGTGTTCTGAACGCGACGGCCTTGGTGGTCGCGTTCACGTTGCCGCTGTTTTGGGTTGTTGTCTGCATGTGCACCGCGTGTCGCACGCTGGGCGGCCATGCTGACATCGACAGTAGGAAGGCGACGGCCTCCTACGTCGCGTTCAGGTCGCGACGTAGGGCTACGTCGCGTTCCCAACCGCTGGGTGTTTTTAAGTTGGTTTTGGTCGGACAGAACTGTGGCAAGCTCTGCTCGGCCAGGGGAGGTCGCTGCGGCGCCTTTCCGGGCGATTCAGCATTTTGGAGTGATTTTCGGCGCGCTCTCGCCGGGAGGACGTCGCATGGAGCGGGGGAGACTCCGTGCCGTGGTTGGTTTGCGCGTTCTTCGCGAAGGTAGGGAGATCCCACCTAGTTACGTTGCGTGGATCGCGTATGATGTATGTTTGGACTGTTTATCGCTTTATAAACAATAGATATCATGCTAGGGCAATCATTAAAGCATGAAAAATGGGAATTAAACGTGTTTTCCATGGCTTGTGGGGGTAATCTGGGGAGAGGATCCCGGATTAGGGTTCCTGCCTGTGAAGGCGACGGAACCCCCTGTCGCGTTCAGAACGCGACAGGCCTACCCGTCGCGTTCATCTTGTGAACGCGCTGAAGGCGACAACACCCTATGTCGCGACCTCAGCCGAGAGGTCGTAGTGTGCATACTTTTCATGGTACGATTATTTGATTATCGGTATTTTATGTGCATGGCTAGTGTGCGTGGTGCATTGGCACCTACAGCGCTCGTTGAGCATGTCGTCCATATGGTTAGATGTGTTGTTTACAAGGTTGGCATATGGTTTACATGGTTTGAGTGGTATGTATAAGGTTGATTTGTGGTGACGGGGCAGTGAGGTTCCGGTGTGAACCTAGCCTTGGTCTTTTAATGTATGTTATAGTTTATGTATTCAAGATGGTTTAACTAGTAAGTTATGAGAATGGCTATTAAGTGATTATCGTGTAACGAGTTTGGTACGGCCGTGGAGGTCACTTCGTGACCAATGACAGGCTATGATATTATGGGTTATGCAGGATATGTATGTGTTTGTGTAGGTTAGCTTGTAGGTTACAGGGTGACCTGGACAAGCTATACCTCACGTGTGTATCGTGGTTTATAATAAAGATTATATATGTACGTATTGTGATTTGTGCGTTGTCGAGTTTGGTGGTCCGGCGCCTATTTTGGAATACCTCTGCAGTCGGGTACCCCAGGTTCTGTGCGAGCCAGGCACGTGTGTTTGTTGTGCTTGGGGTTTGTCTCAGTACTGTGTGTACCGTCGAGGTCTGTGTCGTCTGTCCTAGACACCCTCACTCCTGTGTTTGAGTTGTACATCCGACTAAGGGAAAGACGACTGGGGGCAGGGACTTGTGTTTGTGGGTGTGCAGTCACTTGTAGCGCACTCGTGGTTGGGGGTACGGACACCAGTAGTCGACACTGGTCCCCAACTAGTCATGTTTTCCAGTGCCTCACTTTAGGGAGCTTGGGCCAGAGTCCCTAAAGGTGCCAAGCATGGACCTGCAACTGTGTAGTCTGCAGGTGTGGTGTTGGTTGGTCTCCACTATTCTTTGGCTTGTGCTTGTGGAGCGGCAATTTGACCTTTCGTCCGTGACTGCGAGACTGAGAGGTAGTTCTTGTGTTGTGTTGTCCGGGTTGGATACTGGCGTCATGAACCAATAGTCCGTTCCCATGTGGTGGCGTTGTTCTTTCCGACTCGTGCTGTGCCACTGATTGTGGTTTGTGTGTAGTGACTCGTGGGTTGTGGTTTGACCCGTTGTGGTGTGCCTGGTAGGAGGCACAGCTATACTGAGGCTTTGTGGTGGTACCTCGTGGTGGTAGGTACTTGTACGCTTTGTGGGTATCAGTTTCTCGTGGTACATTGTGTACCAGTCTTTTTAGGTGTTGAGGTGGAGTTGTGCTCCGTGGAGGTCATATGGTGAGACCTTCCACTCGTTGTGTTTTACCCTTCCTCAGGTAAACTTCCGATTATGATTTTAGTGTGCGATGGATTGGCTCGTTGTAGCCAGTCCTGCTACCTTGTGCGTGGCTTTCGATATATCGAGGTACGAGGTATAATGGACCAGCTCTTAGGCAGCAGTCCTGTTACTCATGTGTTTGAGGTTTGCCTGTGAAGCTTGTGGCCTAGGCAGAGGTTTTCCAGTGTGGCCTGTGGCTTAGGCATTGCAGTTGTTAGGCGGACTAGTAGTGCGGTGCTAGTCCCATGATTTCTCTTTCCTTCCGAGGAATTCATGGTTATTGATATGTTTATGTTTAGTTGTTATTTGTTGTGAATGTTGTGAGCATGCCATGGTTTGGCTATCGGGGTTGCCAGTGAGACCCTTTGGGGTTGAGGTCTCTCTTTAGTTTCGTGTATTATTTTTGGGTGGTCCCTACTGAGCATGTGACTTGTTGAGGCTCACTCCCCTACAGTTCTTTTCAGGGCTTACCGTTGGTATGACTTGCGAAGATGTTGTGGCAGACTTGTACCGCCAACAGTAGTGTTAGTTGTGTTGTGTGAGTTGTGCTCCCTCGGGATATGCCCCAAGTAGTTGTACTTTTTAATTGGATATGTAATAATATATTGGGACAGTTATAAATTGTTATATGCAGATATGAGCAAATGTACTTTCTTGTGTCTTATACTGTTGTGGTCTTTTATATTCTTACTGGACACGTGTACGAGTTATCCCTTGCGAGACTTCGGTCCGATTGCAGGAGGCGGAATTGGATATGAAGCCTTATTGGGCATACAGATCCAGGGCCGTTACACCCCTCCACTTACGTTATTTACCTGAACATCATTTAAATAAATGTTATATTCGTAGTTTCATTTACTTAAGATATTGCATGTAAATTTACTTAAGATATTGCATGTAAATAAGGAAATACCCCCCATTTGAATCCAACAAAAATATCATAAAAATCATATCTTTTTTTTTAATGTCTATCTCTCTCATCCAAGAAGAAAATCACGATTTCAGTAGTTCCATCAAAATAGCGTCTAATTTTTCATAATTTGACATATCTATAAATTTCATAATTCAAATAAACCCAATAGAATACTAAAAATCTAAAGTCCAATAAAAAAAGTCAAGCGTTTGGGTGATGATAGTTTAGGTTTGACCAAATCCTAAAAGGCCTCAAACAAGTGTTGTCAGTAGGAGAGTGGCTCCCTTAGAGTAGTCATATGCATGCTTGACTTTTTTTATCAGACTTTAAATTTTTAATATTTTGTTGGGTTTATTTGAATTAAGAAATTTTTAGAAAGACCAAATTATGAGGAATTAGAAAGACACTATTTTGATGGAATCACGATTTTCTTCTTGGATGAGAATGTTGACTTTTTATTAGTAAGAGATATGATTTTTTTGATATTTTTATTGGATATAAATGGGAAGTACTTCCTTATTTACATGTAATACCTTAAGTAAATGAAACTACAAATATAACATTTACTTAAATGATGTTTAGGTAAATAAGATATCATAATTTACGTTGCTCCGTATTGTAATATGAACATATATGCGACTACACTATGGATATACCCAAAATGTGTGATATACCCAAAATGTGTAATTTATATGTTTTTTAAAGAATTTTCTCTCATTTTCCTGATTTTTTCTTCATTTTTCACAAATTTTCTTCATTTTTTAACCTAGCTGATTCTGGATCGACCAGATTCCCATGGAATCGGGCGGATCCTGCGATCCGACCCGACTAGGATCGAGGTCGACTGGGTCCGATCCAACACCCTAATCCGACTTTGCAATTCATGCCCTGCAGTAGTCCATCCTGTTCCACACCGGTGATCTCTATTTGGGTAATCTCTTATATATGAATACCTTCAATTTTGATTTTCTCATACATTTACCAAATTAAAAGGTAACAAAAATTACTCTGAATGAGGAGCATCAAAATAATTATATATCTCAGTGTATTGTTGATACTTTATTGAAAATTGGGGAAATCATTGTAGAAGTAAATCGAGCTTTTGTTGAGTTCTCTCGACAGTTTAGAGCCGAAACTTCATTGGAGATTGCTAATTATGTTGATGGTGCATGGTGTATTATTGACTCTTCGAGATCCTGTATTACTTTGGGGCAAGAGTGGATGGTCGAGCACCAAGTTACCATTGAAGCCGACCAATCTATATGTGTTATGCAGTAACCATATGTGCCTGGTAATTTTTTTCCCCAAGTTTATTCCTACTAAAGTCAAGCCTCCTAATCCGGAGGTGATTTACGAAGTCAATCCTACATTGGTAAAAGAATATAAAGATCATATGCAAGCATGGTCAATGTAATAGAAGAATTTATGGGATCATAGTTTATTTATTGATTGTCGATTGGATTTAATCGATGATTCTATACTTGTCGTTGAGTCTATCTATGAGAATATTTTGAAGAACATTCATGATGACAGTTGGGATCATGATTTGATTATTATGTCTGGTTTAGACTTGATTGATTGCACTGTGTTTGAGGATGCTTCTTCAGCTACTTCACTTAATGTCGTAGTATTTTTAGAGCCATCTCTTAGTGATTTAGTATGGTCAGATTTCTGTGAGGTGCATGCTCCCTTGTGTTCGACTTCGTCCTACTTCAGCACTTTAAAACTCGAAGACGAGTTTTTTCAAAATAGGGAAGAATGATGGGAAATGAAAAGCTGCCAAGTCAAAGCCCAAGGCCGACTTATATTTTGTTTGGCCCATTAAAGGCCCAAATGATGTAAATTCACTTTATTTTAGGTTAGAAGTCTAAATTCTAATTAGTGGGTCTTTATTTTGCATATTTATGAACCATTTAGAGTCTTTTCTACTTTATGGGATTTTTAGTACGAATTTCGTACTATTTTTTAGGTCCAAGAATATTTTAGTCCATATGGAGTTCGATATTTGCTCCCTTGTGTTCGACTTCGTCCTACTTCAATACTTTAAAGCTCGAGGATGAGTTTTTTTAAACCGAGGAAGAATGATGGGAAATGAAAAGCTGCCAAGTCAAAGCCCAAGGCTGATTTATATTTTGTTTGGTCCATTAAAGGCCTAAATGATGTAAATTCACTTTATTTTAGGTTAGAAGTCTAAATTCTAATTAGTGGGTCTTTATTTTGCATATTTATGATCCAATTAGAGTCTTTTCTATTTTCTGGAATTTTTAGTACGAATTTCGTACTTTTTGCTAGGTCTAAGGGTATTTTAGTCCATATGAGGTCAAAAAAAGGTCATTAGGGTTTATCTCTTTAAATAGCATTGTAATCCTCGTGAGGAGGGAGATAATGATGATTTGAAAGAAAAGTTTGCAGCAGCCACTCTTCTTCCTCCCCGGTGGATTCCGGTTTCCCCTCTCCCTTTGGGTGTGAAGCCCATCTACCCTTTCTGTCCTGCATCACTGAGTTACTGAACTGAACTGAACCAACAATTCTCCATAGTAACATACCCAGAAATGATAAATTTGAAACTATGCAGCCAATAAGAAACACCACTCCACCATAATAGTGATTTCCAATATTGCTATTCTGAGGATATAGTAGTGTTTAATGCAGAAAATTTATGGATAAATAAGCATATTGTTCTTTGGCATATTATTTATTTTGCATGTTTGATTTATCAAATGAAATGGAATTTGTGCATTGGACATTTCCCCACTAATGAAAATCGGTATTAATTTACATCGGAGTGAATCCAAACACCTTTTATTCTCTATCAAAGAATATCTCGTCTCTATTCGTTTAACATTAATGATCCATTCTCTTGCAAAGAAATTTGAAGTCTTTATTGCTTGTATATATGAACTTTGACTAGCATTTGGTCTTTTAAGACTTTTACAATGGCCCCGATTATGTAATCGAATTTTCATAATTACATTCAGCCATGATGGAACCATTTTGAATTCACTTTTGTCACGAACGAGCCATTGACTTTGCTTTCTTCACGATCGGCCCATTGGATTTGAACTTCATCACGATCAAACTATTGGATCTAAACTTCATCACAATCGGATCATTGGACTGCCAAAATGATCATTGTGGGTCCATTGGATCTGCTTTATGGTCATGAACTCATGATCACTTTTTCAACAGTGATCGGACCTTTGGATTTGCCTTGACGTCCACAAAGGACATTCCCAGACAAGATGAGGGCATATCTATATTTGTTGACCCTTCCAGGGCTTTGTTGTAACTTTGGACCTTTTAGGACATCTTTTTGCAATTTCTAACAATTTTTGGGTATCCGTGCAATTTTGACCCTTTCAAAGATACTTCATACATGTACAATTTCTTACCCTTTCTGGATATTTTGCAATTTATAACCCTTTCTGGGTATTTCTACTATTTCGACCCTTGCTGTTATTCGTTTGACTTTTCCAGGCCCTTTTATGAACCATGGTTTTGCACGGCGGAGCGAATCGGCTCGATTCGCCCGCATCGGAGCGAATCTACGCCGGCCCGTAAGCGTGATCCGCCTGGATCCGCCGTCCGCCAGGGAATCGACCGGATCCGCCTCGCTCCGGCCCGATTCGCCCGGCCCGACCCGCTCCGCTTCGCCCCGCCCCGTAAGAAACCCCCGATGCCCTGCAAATCGAGACTGTGCAGTCCCGATTCGCAGGAGCCACGCCGCAAGAGCCCTTTTCCCCCCTTTCTCCCCCTTCTCTCTCAAGGAAACGCCAGATCCACACTCTAGGAGACCCAAGGAGGCTTCCTAGGTGGATTGGAAGGTGCTTGGAGGTGTTCTTGGGCTTCTCTCATCCCTCTCTTCATCTTTTTCACTGTTTTGAAGGTAAGTCTCATTCTATCTTCCATTTTTTTCTGTTTTTTGTTGATGGATGGGATTCATGGGAGGTATATTCATGGGAGATGATGTTGCAAGTGATTAGTGTTCACTTGCAACCATTTCTCCCTTGAATCTTCCATTTTTTAACATAGATTTACCCATTTTCTCCTATTTTCGAATTTTTGAAAATATTTTTAAAAAAAATCAAAATAATTGAAACATGATATAGTAAGTGTTTAATGTTTAGTTTCCACCATTTCTCGTTTGAATCTACATTTCTTCCACAATTTGGCCATATTCTTCCATTTTTTATTTTCTAAAATTATTTAAATAAACAGAAATTGCAACGAAATTATATTTTTAAAAAATCAAAATTTAGAACCATGATGTTGCAAGTGTTTAGTGTTCACTTGCAACATTTCTCTCTTGAATCTTGAATTTTTCCACATACATTTGCCCATTTTCTTGTAATTTTGAATTTCTGAAAATATTTGTTTAAAAAATCAAAATAATTCAAACATGAGGGTGTAAGTGTTTAATGTTCACTTTCCACCATTTCTCTCTTCAATCTTAAAATTTTCCACATAGATTTGCCCTTTTTCTTTTAATTTTGAATTTCTGAAAATATTTGTTTAAAAATTCAAAATAATTCAAACATGATGGTGTAAGTGTTTAATGTTCACTTTCCACCATTTCTCCTTTGAATCTATCTTTCTTACACATACTTTTGGCCATGTTCATCTAATTTTTTA
This sequence comes from Colocasia esculenta, assembly GCA_014218235.1. Taxonomy (NCBI): domain Eukaryota; kingdom Viridiplantae; phylum Streptophyta; class Magnoliopsida; order Alismatales; family Araceae; genus Colocasia; species Colocasia esculenta. The sequence continues at coordinate 75,953,532 of CM024764.1, read as the reverse complement.
TTTCTGAATTTATTTATAAAAAAATCAGAATATATTTTTAGATGAAATTTAATGAATAACTATTTTATGTAGATGGCACCGAAGAAAGCTGTTAGTGAGGACATTGGGTGGCAGCACGGGACTGCAATAGGCAGTAGGTACAATTACAAGTGCAACTACTGCGGCCATACGGGCCAAGGAGGGGGCGTCTCCCGCCTCAAGAAGCACCTTGCAGGTGGGCGGCTTGCAGGGTACCAAGATGTCCAAGGTTGTAAATCCGTGCCTGCTGAAGTGAAGCGGCTCATGATTGAACACTTGAAGGGTGTTCGTGCTGAGTCGCAAAGAAAGAAGGCGGACAAGGGCATGCAGGAGAGGATCACCTCGGGAAGGCAACGAGATGAAGATGACGATGACGAACCTAATGTGCCCCTTATCCCTGAGCAGATAGGGAGCTTTGAGGTTGGTAGTGGTAGTGGTGGCAGTGTGTCTAGAGTTGGGGGTGAGACCCAGTCCCGTCGGTACTCCAATGTGGATGATTACTTCACTCATATTCCATCCTCAACCAACGTACCAAACCCAGACAGAAAGCAAGGGCAAAGGAAGAGATCCACGGGTGTAACCTTAGAAGAGGTGGATCCGCATTTATATTCTCGAGAGCAGGGAAAACAAACCAGAATTGATGATGCATACAACAAGCAAGGGAATAGATATAAAGTGGGCCGTCCAGTGGCAAAATGGTGGCATCATTCGGGCATTTCATTCAATGCAGCTAATAGCCCGTATTACAAAAGTATGATCCAAGAGGTACAACAACAAGGGCTTCATGTGCAACCACCCTCATCAAGAGACTTGGCAGGGAGATATCTAGATGAAGAAGTGCAGGAGATCAAGTCATATATCCAAGGCTTCAAAAAAAAGTGGGAAAAATATGGTTGCACACTCATGTGTGATGGTTGGTCAGGTACGACCAAGAGTAGTCTTATCAACTTCCTTGTGTATTGTGATAGACAGGTGTTCTACCACAAATCTGTTGATGCATCCGATAGAGTGCACAATTCTGAATATATTCTAAGTTTGATGCGGGAGGTTGTGGATGAGATAGGAGAGCAATATATTGTGCAAGTGGTGATCGATAATGGCTCTGCATACAAGAAGGCAGGTGAGGAGTTGATGCTTCTTCATCTTTACTGGACTCCTTGTGCAGCACACTGTGTAGATTTGATGTTGAAAGAGATTGGCACATTGCGACCTGTCAGGACGGTGGTGGAGGCTGGGCAGAAAATCACAAGGTACATTTATAATCATCATGTTGTGTTGGCGTGGATGAGAGAGTCCACAGGTGGAGAGAAGCACAAGCAATTGTTTCCGCAGAACCAAGAAGGAAGGGATCACATAAGGAACCTGCTGCTCTCTCCCAAGCTGCAAAAGGAAAGGCGGTGGCGACATCCCAACCAAAGAAAGGAAAGGGGAAGGACATAGGTCCAGCAGGTGGCCCAGCCAAAGGCATTGTCATTACAGAGCCAACCGCCCCAGCACAAAGAAAAAGAGTTGGTTACCCTGGGGATCCAAGAAAGGGAAAAAATTGGCTGCCCCTTCTGTAGATCCACTTGACATTGCAGATTTAGAAACATTGGATCCAAATGCAGAAGAAACACCTCCAGAGGATTCGCCACGATTACCCAGCAGCCGCTCCTATGACTCCATGACAACTGGTTCACCGGGTGGGTCTGTAGGGGGAGGTGATGGAGATAGGGGAGGGGGCGATGGTAATGTTGGAGAAGGGGGAGGGGGCGGGGGTAATGATGGAGATGGGGGAGCATTCACAGCGGAGCAGCATCATGGCGGCCCAGTGAAGTACAATAGAAGGCGAAGGGTTAGGGGAGGTGGTCGTGCAAAAGGTGCAGCAGTGGATAGTGATAGCTATAACACTATGATATCTGATTTTGAAAGAACGAGTACAAATGAGTCTGTGGGATCCTATGGATATGGGGGACATAGTTATCAGCCAGAGTCCGACACAGGCTACTCTAGTGGCTATAGTGGCTATAGTGGGTACGCCACCACAGGCTACCCAGCACCATATTTTCATCCTTCTCCGTTTGTTCATGTTCATGTTCCTATTCCTGTTCCTGTTCAGCAGACTTATGTTTCTGCAGAGGATGTAGAAATGGCGAGGTTGAGTATAGTCCGTCCTGGATGCGAGGTGTGGGACCACTTTGTGAGGGAGTTTCGGAGCAGATACAACACCATGATGACTTGGGATGAGTTCCGTTCATTTGTGTCTCGAACCAAAAGTTATCATCTTATTGGGGAGCTGCCCTCAGAGTCGGATGAGTCTGTCTAACCCCAGTGGGGTACATATGATCCATATCAGCAAGAATATTGGGGATACTAGACTCATTGTACTTTGTATTTGGATTTGAATTTCAGGTTTGTACTTTTTAGTTGATATGAGTCTCATTGTATTTTTCAATTGGAATTGAGTTTCATGTTTCACATTTCATGTTTATACTTTGAAGTTTGTTCTCAATTTCCAATACAATTGAATGAAAATGGATGTTTGTGTAGTATTACATGCCATAAATATCATCAGTTATACATGATGTTCTTCACAAGAGGTTGTAAACATAGAAACAGCCAAAAAAATATCAAAACCATGCGAATCTAGCCAAACTGGGGCTTCAGCCATGGCTGCCCAACAGTTTCCAGGCGAATCGGGTCGAATCGCCCCGATTCGGGGCGAATCGGAGCGCATCAGGGCGAGCCCGATTCGCCCCGAATCGGCGCACCAACAAACCATGCTTTTATCATTTTTTGGCATCCCCGAGGTCTTTTCAGTCATGGTTTGCCGGATCGGATCGAATCAGTCCGATTCGGCCAAATCGGATCAAATCAGGAGGAACCTGATTCCCATCGAATTGGACCAATTCCCATCCGATTTCCATGCGAATCAGTCCGATTTTGGTGAATCCTGGAGGATCAAGGAAAATGGGATTCTCCCCGATTCCCTGATGCGGCGAACCTTGTTTTCAATAATTCATTGACTTCTTCAAGTACATTAGTCAGTTCTTGACTTTGTTCGGATTTGAAGTGGTCAGTCTTAAGCCGAACTCAAGAGAGCGCACATCACTTCAAAGAGCCGTATACAGTTTCCTCACTTTAAAGAGGCTTTTCCATAATTTTTGAACTTCGATAGTATTTTGGAAATTTCGGTGAAGTTCATGCATAGCTTGAGTAACTTTCCCACAAGTGGGACAACTTGTGCAATTTTTTCTTTCAAGATCTTTTTGTAATTTCCACCTTTTTAGGGACTTTTTTGCAATTTCTATCCTCTCGAATGAATTTTCTGCAATTTTCACCCTTTCCAGCAATTCTCACCCTTTGGAGGGTATTTCTGTAATTTTTTTCCCTCTGGGAGGGTATTTTCTGCCATTTTCCCTGACACAGGCATATATTTGCAATTGACTTGGAGAAGGATCCCATAACCCACAACCATGGGCCTGGCGGTTTTACATCCAATTCTTTCTCTGACACGGGGGTATATCTGCAAATTTCCCTAACACAGGGGCTTCTTTGCAATTTTCTCCTTGAACAGGGGCATGTTTGCAGTTTTCCCTCAAACAGGGATTTCTTTGCAATTTTCCCTTGAAGAGGGGCATACTTGTTTGAGGGATTTATTTGCAATGTTCCCTTACGCAGGGATTTATTTGCAATACACAACATGGATTTAATATCATCATTCAGAACATGCTATGACTTTTTATGGGCATATATGCAATTGTATAAAGTTTACGGGCATAATTGCAATTTTCCCATCTTGTACAAAACTTGACTTACTGAAGGGAACTTAATCAGAAAACCAATTTCTTTCTTTCGCTCATAGTATTTATGGAAAATACATTTACACAATTGTTTTTGTAAGGGCTTTTGGATAAACTTTAGGCAACTTTACAAATATGTTCCCTTGAGGGACTTTCACATAAAAAGCCAAGAGACCAACAGTAAAACAGACCTGCGGCCTTTGTTTTCTTTTTAACAAACAAACAAAACAAGAGCAGGCCGCACTTGATCCTTCGAGCTTCAGAATCTCCCAAGTTGTGGAGCGTCCTCTCCTCCTCCTTGGCTCTTGGCACTCCCGGTGGAGAGTTTGGAAGGACTCCCAGTAAAGAGTTTGGAAGCACTCCCATAAGCATTTAATGTTTTCTTTTCTCTTTTTTTGTTTTAATTAGAGAGGAGAGAGAGAGAGAGAGAGGCCTGGGCACACCCGGTGAAAAACTTCTTGGACTCCCGGAAAAGAGTTTGGGAAGCACTCCCGGTTCCACCAACCGAGGGCAACGCCGATGAAACAACCAGGGGGTGCCCCCGGTTGGTGCAACCAGGGGTACTCCAGGTTGGCGCAACCGGGGGTGCACACACCCGGTTTGACCAGGAAGCACACAACCAGGGGGTACTCCCAGTCGGCACAACCGGAGGTGTGCCCACCCCCAGCCACCCCCACGACCCCCCCCCCCCCCACCCGCCCCGGCGTTTGGCCAGGGAGCACCCCCAGTTTCAGTTTGACTGTTTGACGTGGGGGGGGGTGCTTTTGCTTTTTTTGGGATTTTCGGTTTTGGGTTTTTGGGTTTTTAAGGTTATTTTGGGGTTTTGTATTTTTTTTTTGGGGGGGGGGGGGATTTTGGATTTTCCTAGAAATATAGTATTTTCTAGAAATTTAATCTTTCAAAATTTTCAGGGTCTTTGAGAATTTGGTATTTCTGAAATTTCTGGATTTTTGGAATTATTATACTTCTGGAAATTTAGTGTTTTAGGAATTTCTGTGTTTCCTGAGGAATTTGGTATTTCTGCATTTTTATGATAATGCCTGAAAATTTGATCCTTGGGATTCTCTGGTTTTTGGATTTCCTGATAATTTCTTAAAAATTGATATTTCTGAAATTTCTTGTTACTTGGGTTATTTGCATTTCTGGATTTTTGAATAATTTCCATAAAATTGATATTTCAGGAATTTCAGATTTTTAGGTAATTTCTGGAAATTGGATATTTAAAATTCTTTTATGTTTTGGATTATTCGAAATTTATTATTTTTACCTTTTATTATTTTATATTTTTATTATTTATTTACTTTTGGGTAATTTTTTTGGTGTTAATGATCCAAGTTCCAACTGCTTCCCGGCCTTCTTGCAAAAGACTGATTTCATATTTCCCTTCATTCCAACTGAGATGAATAATTAATCTATCCTTTTGGACACCTTTTCAATTAATGGCAACCTTCCATATTAAATCACACCTTTGTGTGTAAGCATACTAGTGGATGTATGCAATTGCCCAGAGAATCCCAAGAAATGCTATCCACATGCAACAATCCAAAAAAAACATCTATATTTTTGTGGAAAACACCACCATGTCCAGTGCTTTATTCCACTGCTTATGAGCACTGCCCAATGTCTAGAAGAGCTATGTCATTTCCTACCAACTGATTTGGACCTTTTTCAAGTCCTTTTGCCACCTTGAAGGCTTGAGTTTGAATGGACCTTCCAAACAGGGCTAAAGATGAACAATGCTGCACATGCTCAAACCATCTGAACATGTCTACCTTCAGTTTAATAACAACAAGCTACTCTCAAGTCTCAAATCCTTTTTCTCAAATGCACAACCATATTTTCCTAGATCATACATGCAAAAACATAACTTCATACTACTCTAGCTATAACAGGGAAGGAAACGGAATGCCAAATAAAAGGAATATTAGGCCAGGCCAGAGAGCGAAATACAGTCAAACATCAAGAGGAGAGATTTTTTGTGCTTTGATAAATAGGTTGAACAATACTCATCTGTCCAAAAAAAGCTACAAGTATCATCATCTACCCAGAAAGATAACCGAGTAAAAGGAATGCACTAGTTCAATTCGTCATGGATGGTGCTTCCAAGATAATGAAAATAAATAGAAACCTGAACATCTCTGGGAACTGAGTAATTTCCTTTGTATATATTCCTTGGGCATTTCAGAGCCAGATCTTCAGAAATATATCCAGTACCATCTGTATGGATCATCAGTTCACCATCTTCATTATAAACTAGGCTTCCATTTTCATCCTAAAATAAAAGCATGTTTTAAAATATACTGGAAGAATAAGGACAATGAAGTTTTAAAAAGTAAAAGAAATATTTGATCTCATTATAATGTATCTGCCCAAGAAGAAAGAAGCAACAACCTTGCAAGGTACATCATCAATAGGCATGATATTTACAGATGCAAAATCGACTTCAAGTTTTATTGTCTTGGACAATATTAAAGAAAACCTGCACAGGCGGGTGTCAAAAGTGAAAAAAGGAAATGCACTAATAGGGGAAATGAACAAAGCTGCAGGAGGACGATTGCCAGTCCATACAAACAAGCACAAGAAAAACTGTAAATCCTAATATTTGGATTTTGTTTGTGCATCTCTACAATAAAATATTCCAAAGATACAATGAAATGGATGCATCCATCAACAAACAAAGTGTAAGATTTGCCTACCTAGGCATATATTTAGCAATGGTTTTGACCTTATGGACATGCATGAAAATGTTGCGTGCCTCATGAATTGGCATCCCCTGCAGTATATATGGCTTGTCCTTATCAATAGCACAGCGGGACTCTGTGCGAACAAAGTAGCATTTCACAGGTGATGAAGTTGGGTTATCTTTCTTCTCTTCTTTTCCACCATCCTTGAAAACTGATCAATAATGTAATGCAGACAAATTAGATTCATCCTAGAAATAGATACATAAAACAACAATCACACTTTGGTTATGCATTGGAGAAAGAAATTCTTTCTTAGTTCTTAAACAAGGAAAGATATGCAAACAATACAGACATAGCAAGGCATGGATGGCAAAATCGGCCAAATCGAATTGGAATTGGCCGATGACGATCCGATTTTGTTTTGGTGGGGGGGATACCCAACCCCCGACGATTTTAAGTGGAATCAGGGTGGATCGAGCAGAATCGAACTGGATTGTAAACCAACCCCGATTCCATCTGCTCTAGCCCAATCTGAAGGATTTTTTTTTTTTTTAATGGAGTTGGCCTGAATCAGGCCGGATCATGGCCCGATCTAGCCAGATCTAGCCCAATTCGGCCCCTAAGGTGTCCCAAGAGATGTGTTGCACCTGTTGGGGTGTTTGTCCACTGTTGGCATAAAAATTTGTCAAAACCCCATTCCCAGAAATCCCAAAGGCACCCTCCTAATGGGGCATATGGGGGCCTATTTATAGGCAAAACCCCAAGCCCAGATGTGTTGCACCTGTTGGGGTGTTTGTCCACTGTTGGCATAAAAATTTGTCAAAACCCCATTCCCAGAAATCCCAAAGGCACCCTCCTAATGGGGCATATGGTGATATGGGGGCCTATTTATAGGCAAAACCCCAAGCCCCCCCAACCGATGGAAGTCCCATCGGTTGGAGGGGCAATTTCCCCCCAACCGATGGACTGTCCATCGGTTGGAGGGGTATCCCCCCCCCCCTAACCGATGGACTATCCATCAGTTGGATCAAGCCATGAGGGCCAGCTCCAGAAGCAAAATGTTAATCCAAGCACTGGACCAAGCGAGAAGGGCCAGTTCCAGAAAACAAAATATCAATCCAAGTTTTGAATCAAGCCATGAAGGCCAACCACAGACAACCAAATGTCGATCCAAGTTCTAGACTAAGTTAGAAAGGCCAGCTCCAAAGGCGAAATATCAAGTCTTGGGTCAAGCTAGAAAGGCAAGAATCCAAGAACCAAATGTTACTCCAAGCATTGGACCAAGCCAGAAGGGCCAGTTCTAGAAAACAAATTATCAATCCAAGTTTTGAATCATGCCATGAAGGCTGGTTCCAACAACCAAATGTCGATCCAAGTTCTAGACCAAGTCAGAAAGACCAGCGCCGGAAAGAACAAATGTCAGGTCAAGCTTTGCACTTAAGCTAGAAAGATCAGCTCCATAAAATAAAATGTCAATCAAAATTCTGGACTAAGCCAGAAAGGACGGCTCCAGGACGTATGCCAAACAAAATTCTGAGCCAAGCAAAGATGTACCTTCCAGGGACGAAATCTCAAATCAAGTCCTGAGCAAAGTCAGAGAGGCAGACTCGGAAGGAAGGATCTCAAGTTGAATGTCGGATAAATCTAGAAAGACAAATCTCAACAAGAGAATGTCAAATCGAACTTTACAAAAGGTCAAGAAGCCTAGCTCTATCACAAGCATGTCGGACAGACCCAAGAAGGCGGGACCAGAAACCGCCCCAAAGACAAGTTCTGGACAAATCAGGGGATGAGCCAAATAAGAAGTCGATGGCAGAATCAGCCTTCCAACACCCTGACCACTTTATGGCCGAATTCTAATACTTGCCGCTCGAAACAATCGAGCAAGCAATTAATATTATGTTCCAAATGCACCAGAAGGAAACTGATTGGGTTGATGCGACGTCGAAAAATATCGTCAGCCTAAACTCCTTGAAAAGAGAGTCCGACATGGCAACCCTAATTGGGAGGTGCCCCTCAACCCTCCCAACCCAAAAGTAGAAGTCCTTTCAGCAACAAGATCAACATAGCGCTACAAAGGCCGGGGCTAAAACTATCGTGGCAACAAATCGATGCCGCAACGTGGGGCAGTAATGCCCTCACCAACCCTTGAAAGATACACCAATTCTCAATTTTAAAAAAAAATGAATGAATAAACAACAGAGAGGGAATCATTGTTCATACCACTCTGATATTTTTATCCTCGTCCCACAGGGGCAACCGCCCCCTCCAATCCAGGACCAAAAAGGTCAGGCTGAGTCCAGAAATTCTCAATTCTAACCTAAGGGCATCAAACCATAAAATCAGCCAGAACCCAGAAACTCCAAACTATGAACCTCGACCTAGTAAATCATAAAGGTAGGGTTAGGCCAAAGAATTCTCCAATCCCTACAAAACCTAAACATTTGGCCAACAAACCTTAAAGGCAGGTCAGGTCCAAGAAACTTGCATCCTAAATCTTGGCCAGACAACCATTAAGATAGGTCGGGTTAGATCACAAGCCCTGAATCCGCAGCTATCAAGCCATGAAAGCTAGTTAGCCGAACTCTCAAGAAACAGACCCGGGAGTCGCATTCCAAATATGTAGATGCTAGGTCTTTGGAAAAAGAAGAAAGGAAATGGGGCTTAAAATAAAGGTGCCCCGATGGACCCGGGTATATGGCATCTCATGTATCTGAGGGTAAAAATGTCGAAAATTCGAGTGAGGTGAAAACTCGAAAGGGCGCCTCAGACAAAAATGGATAACCCTTCGACGTGAAAACCCGCAAGGGGGTGTTGGAAAAAGCTAAAGGGGGCTAGCTTCGGTGAAAACCCGCGGAGGCGCTGAAGTTGGTAATATGAAAAAAAAAATGAATGAAAAAAAAAATCTTTTTCAAATCCTTGGTCAACAAGCCTTTATGGCGAGCCAGATCAAAATTTAAGTAAAAATCAAATTCAACTTCTTAGCCAGTACACCATAAAGGTAGGATAAGCCCAAGTCAAATCTTTTCTTAGCCAACAAACCACAAAGGTAGGCTAAGTCCAAATCAAACCTCAACTTCTTAGCCAATAAACCACAAAGGTAGGTTAAGCCCAAGTCAAATCTTTCCTTAGCCAGCAAACTACAAAGGTAGGTTAAGTCCAAATCAAACCTCAATTTCTTAGCCAGCAAACCATAAAGATAGGTTAAGTCCAAATCGAACATCAATTCCTTAGCCAGCAAACCGCCAAGGTAGGCTACCTCAAAAGTCAAATTCCTTCCTTAGCCAACAAACCACAAAAGTAGGCTAAATCCAAACCGAATCCCCTTCTTGGCCAACAAACCACCAAGGTAGGCTGAGTCAAAATCCAAAATCCAAATCCAGAGTCCAAAATTCTGGTTACCCCATTCAAAAAAAAAGAAGAAACAAAAAAATGGGGATTAAAATAGAGGTGCCCCGACGGACTCAAGTATATGGCATCTCATGTATTTGGGGGTAAAAATGTCGAAAACCCGGCTGAGGTGAAAACCCGAAAGGGCGCCTCAGGCAACAATGGGTAACCCCTCAACGTGAAAACCCGCAAGGGCGCATTGGAAAAAGCTAGAGGGGGCCAGCTCCAGTGAAAACCCGCGAGGGCGCCGAAGTTGGTAATGTGAAAACAAAATAAAAAGAATGATCTTTATCAAATCCTTGGCCGACAAGCCTTCATGGTCGACCAGATCAAAACTTGGATTGAAAATTGGAAAAAAAAAAACCTTCAACTCTTTAGCCAACAAACCACAAAGGTAGGCTAACTAAACTAAACTCAAAACTCAAATCTTAGTCAGCAAACCACAAAGGTAGACTAAACCAAACTCAAAGTTCAAACCTTAGCCAGCAAACCATAAAGGTAGGCTAAGTCCGAATCAAACCTCTTTCTTAGCCAGCAAACCACAAAGGTAGGCTAAGTCCAAATTAAATCTCTTTCTTAGCCAGCAAACCACAAAGGTAGACTAAGTTCGAATCAAATTCCTTTCTTAGCCAGCAAACCATAAAGGTAGGCTAAATCCAAACCAAATCCCTTTCTTAGCCAACAAATCACAAAGGTAGGCCAAGTCAAGTCCAAAAATCAAAATTGAACCTTAGCCAACAAATCACAAAGGTAGGCTAACCTGAAAACCAAATCTCTTTTTTAGCCAGCAAACCACAAAGGTAGGCTAAGTTCACATCAAATCCCTTTCTTAGCTAACAAACCACGAAGGTAGGCTAAGTCAAGACCCGAAAACCAAAACTGAACTTTAGCCAACAAACCTCAAAGGTAGGCTAACACGAGAACCAAAGTCCAAAGAAGAAGGAAAAATAAAAATGGAACTTAAAATAGAGGTGTCCCCACGGACTTAGTTGCCCCCATCATAGGGGTAGCTAAGGGCAAAAAAGCCTAAAAACTCAGTTGAGGTGAAAACTTGAAAGGGCGCCTCAAGTAAAAATGAGTAACCCCTCAACGTGAAAACCCATAAGGACGCGTTGGAAAAAATCAGAGGGGGCTAGCTCCAGTGAAAACCTGAAAGGGCGCAGGGGTTGGTAATATAACAAAGAAAAAGAGAAGAAAGAAAAATTTTCGCACTGATGGGTCTCTTTGCTACAAACACCCATTCTGCCTTGGCCAGTAAACTACAAAGGTAGGCTAAGTTAGAACTGAAATCTCAAACTATAGCCAACAAACCACAAAGGTAGGCTAAACCAAACTCAATCTCTGCCTTGACTAACAAACCACAAAGGTAGGTCAAGACAAAACCCCAAAACCTTAGTCAGGAAACCACAAAGGTAGGCTAAGTCAAATCAATTCCCAGCCCTTGGTCAGCAAACTACAAAGGTAGGTCAGGGCAAAACCCCATCCTTAGCCAACAAACCACAAAGGTAGGCTAACCCCAAATCAAATCTCTTCCTTAACCAGCAAACCACAAAGGTAGGCTAATCCCAAATCAAATCCAACCCCTGACCAACAAGTAACAAGGGTAGGTCATGGCAATACTCAAATTCTGAAAACCTCGGCCCCCAAGCCACAATGGTTGGCCGAGCCAAAATAATTTCCAAACTACGAACCCGAAATCCAAACATGTGGCTACTCCACTCAAAAAGAAAGAAGAGAAAGAAGAAGGGAAAAGAAAATTGGGGCTTAAAATAAAGCTGCCCTGACGGACTTGAGTACGCGGCTGAGGGTAAAAAGGTTAAAATCCAGCCGAGGTGAAAACCCAAAAAAGGCGTCTCGGGCAAAAATGGATAATCCCTCGGCATGAAATCCCAACAGGACGCGCCGAAAAAAGCGCGTTAATGCTAGTAAAGAGATCAAAAAAAGAGAAGAAAAGAAAGAGAAAAGAAAAAAGGAAAAAGAAGTAGCGTTGATTCGCATGTTCCTTTCGGACTGTCAATTCTATTGAATTCCATTTGTAGTGTTGACTTGCATGTTCCTTTTGGATTGTCAACCTACTTGAATCTAAAATTTTGGCTTTGACTTACATGCCCCTTTTGGACTGTCAATTCCATTAAATTTTACTTGTAGTGTTGACTTACATGTTCTTTTCAGACTGTCAACCAACCTGAATGCGGCACATGGGTTTTGATTTACATGTCCCTTTCGGATTGTCAATTCCATTGAACTCCATTTCTAGTGTTGGCTTGCATATTCCGTTTGGACTGCCAACTTTACTTGAATTTCAACTTGTGGCTTTGACCTACATGTTTCTTCTGGACTGTCAATTCCATTGAACCTCATTTGTATTGTTGGCTTGTGTGTTCCGTTTGGATTGCCAACTCTACTTGATCTCAACTAGACTACTCCCAACAAACAAACAAAAAAGAGGAGAGGTTTCTGATGAAATAGATTCTGCCCCCCTCAGAAAGACATAATAAGAGCAGAGCCTCACACTCAATATATACATCCATGGACGTTGAGTCACTCGAATTTGAAGTTGTGACAACTGTGAAATCATCCAATCCAGGCACTTGGTGTGACGGCTTGGGAAGAGTATGCCACTCAAACAACAATGATATGAAAGAAATTCAAACTTTGTGCTAAGCCTAAAAGGCGAACATCAAAGAAGATGTCGAAGTCAAGTCGCTCAGCAAAGACAGGAAGGCCAACCCTAGCAATAGAATCTCCCATTGAATCCTGAACGAAGCTAGTAAGGCGAGATTCAGGAGAAAGATGTCAAGTCGAATCTCGAAAAAAGCCAAGAAGGTAAGGCTCGGGAGAGAGCTATCAAATCAGGCAGAAGAGCAAAGCCAGAAAGGCGGGTCTCATCGACCAAACGCCCAAATCAAGCAGTTGAGCAAAGCCCGAAAGGCAAGTCTCAACAGTCGAAACTCCAACCCAACCCTGAGCAAAGTCAGAAAGACAAGTCTCAGGGGGAAAATCTCAAGTCAAGCCGTTGAGCAACATTAGAAAGACGGGCCTCATCGGCAAAATCTCTCATCAAATCCTGAACAAAGATAGCAAGATAAGATTCAGAAGAAAGATATCAAAATTGAGTCCCCGAATAAAGCCATGAAGACAAGTCTTGAAAGGAGGATATCGAAATCTAATTCTTAGCAAAGTCAGACGGAAGAAAACCAAAGTCAACTCCAAGCAAAGTCATGGAGCAATTCTTCAATACAACTCAGTTGTAGAGTTGACTTGGTGGAGCGGGTCCATGTCGCTTCTTTGAAGTGATGTGCGCTCTCCTGAGTCTTCTCTTGAGAACTGTTGAGCTTAAATATATTCAAGAAATATAGACCAATGGCTCAGCGCAAGATACATGATAGAGTTGTTCGTTGGCCCAAACTACAACAAACTGTTGTCCGAAATTGCTGACGACACCGCATAAATGTTGAAGCGCATGAACCATAGTCGTAGTCTTCGACCCAGTTCCCCGCCATGTCATTGAGACCAGGGGTAAAGTTTGAGAAATGCACGGGATGTTTGTCTTCACCTTTGGCTCTGACACACATCCCGTGGGGGGTATTTGTTGACACCAAAAATATTCATTAAATCCTTTTTGAATATTTTGGTGATAAATAAATTATACATGGACAAATTTGCTCATTATGGCATAAAATGGTATAAAACCATGGCCATGTGATAAGGGCAAAAAGGTCAAAACAGCCCCCAGAATTCCAAAATTCTTGAAAACATCAAATTTCTAGAAATTATCAGAAATTTCATAATTTTCAAAATTTCTGAAAACCAAAATTCCAGAAATTCCTGAAATATTCACACTTCCAGAAAATCTGAAAACCCTCATTACCCAATTTCTTGAATTCTCAAAAATCAAAACCCATTTTCCTAAAATATTAGCAATTTTCAAAACCCAAAAATCGAATTTTCTGAATTTTCAAAGTTTAATACCTCATTTCTACAATTTTCAGAAATATTTGAAAACCTAAAATCCCTCGAATATCCCATTTCTGTGATTTCCATAAATACCATATTGCCAGAAATATCAAGTTCTCATAAATCCATATTTCCAGAAAATGTCATATTTTCAATAAATACATGAGAATCCAAAAATCCCTCAAAAATATCATTTCTAGAATTTTCAGAAGTTCCCCAAATCCCCAAACTACCATACCAGAAATCCCCAAAACCCAAAAAAATCCAGGAATATCAAATCCCCAAAAAAAATAAAATTCCAGAAATCCTAGAAACCCAAAATTCCCATAAACACAAAAAATCTCAAACCATTACCCCCACCGGCCTGTCCGGTGGTGTGCGTGCACACCACCGGCCCAACTGGTGGGTACACCACCGGCCTGGCCAGTGGGGCCCACCAGAACCCCACCGGTGGTGTACACCATCGATCTGTCCAGTGGTGTACACCACCGGCCTGGCTAGTGGGACCCACCAGGGCCCCACCGATGGTGTACACCACCGGTCTGTCCAGTGGTGTACACCACCCCACCGGTGGTATACACCACCGGGAGGCCCCAACCGGTGGTGTGCCCGGTGGGGTCTTCCCCCTGTCCAACCCAAAGAAAACAAAGGGAGATGGAGAAGAAAAGACAGAAATTAAAAACTTGTCCAGTGGTGTCCATGCCCGGTGGGGTCTTCCCCCTGTCCAACCCAAAGAAAACAAAGGGAGATGGAGAAGAAAAGACAGAAATTAAAAACTTGTCCAGTGGTGTCCATGCCCAGTGGTGTCCATACCCGGTGGGGTGTCCACCCCTCACCCAATCTCCTATAAAAGGAGACCAATGCCAAAGAAATGGAGGAGAGCTGAAATCTGCCATGTTTGGGAGGGGGATCTGAAATCCGAAAGAGAAGACTTGGAAGAAGCTAAGTCTGGAGGAGGGGCCTCTGCTCCTGTCGTGGAAGTCCTCATGTCTGTGCTGGTTTTGAGCAATTTTATGTAAAAGATCCTCAAAAGGGATGTATTTGCAATGTTGTACAAAGTGTACAAGAAGCCTATGGCAAATGCTAGTCTGTTATTCAGAAGCTTAACGGGTGAAGAAAAGTAAATTTTCTGACTACTATTTCTGGATCACGTTAGACTTTTTACATGTAATGAAAAATTGCAATTATACCTGAAAACTTTATATAATTGCATGCCCAGAAGAAGTCATAAAATTCAGATTGATAGCATGTTCTGAATGGCGGGATATTAAGTACATGTTGTGTATTGCAAATAAATCCCTGTATAGAGAAATGTTGCAAATAGACCCCTGTTCAACAGAAAATTACATAAATGCCCCTGAAGGGTTACAAATTTCAGAAATGTCCTCAGAAGGACTGAAATCATGCAAATGTCCTTCAAAGGATTGAAATTTGCAGAAATGTCCTTCAAAGGACTGACATTTATAGAAATGTCCTTCAAAGGACAGAAATTACAGAAATGTCCATTTTGGACAGAAAATTGAAGAAACATCCTCAAGGGGGAAGAAAATTGCAGAAATACCCTGTTCAAGGGAAAAAATGTTGAAATACCCTGTTCAAGGAAAAAATTGCAGAAATACCCTATTCAAGAGAAAAATTGCAGAAATACCCTGTTCAAGGAAAAAATTGAAGAAATACCCTGTTAAAGAAAAAATTGCAGAAATACTCACATGTCTGGGAAAATTGCAGAAATATCCTTCTTTGAGGGGAAATTGCATAAATACCCCCATGTCTAGGAAAATTGCAGAAATACCCAATGTCTGGAAAAATTGCAGAAATACCCCCACACCTGGGAAAAATGCAGAAATACCCCATCTTAAGGGAAAATTCTAGAAACATCCCTATTCAAGGGGAAATTCCAGAAATGTCCCTGTTAAAGGAAAAATTCCAAAAATATCCCTAATGAGGTAAAATTGCAGAAATACCCTATGTTAAGGGAAATTTCCAAAAATGTCTCTGCTTGAGGGAAAATTCCAGAAATGCCCTCGGAGAGTAGAAAAATTGCAAATCAGACCTGCTGCTGTCCGAAAATTGCAGGAAAATCCTTGTGTCAGGGAAAATTGCTAATATATCCCTGGATTAAGGAAAATTGCGGAAATACCATATGAAAGGATAAAATTACAGAAATACCCTCCAAACGGTGAAAAGTGCAAAAATGTCTTCAAAAGGACAGAAATCACCAAAATATCTTCAAGAGGGAAAATTACAGAAATACCTGAGTCTGGGAAAATTACAGAAATACCCCCGGAGAATAGAAATTGCAGAAATGTCCCTAGAAAGGTCCCAAACCCAAAGACCTTGAAAGGGGAAATTGCACAAGTGCTCCCGCATGTGAGAAAGTCATTCAAGCCATGTTCAAACTTCACGGAAGTCAACTAAAAGCCGTCGAAGTTCAGAAATTGCAAGAAAGTCCTTTTAAAAGAAGAAACTATACGCCGTTTACACGGCTCGGTGGAGCGGGACCACGTAACTTCTTTGAAGCGGCGTGCGCTCTCCTGAGTCCGGTTTACAGATGACAAAGTCTTGGAATCATCAAGAAATGACAAATATACCCATGGAAGTCATGAAATGATTGAAAAGCCCAAAGAAGTCGGGAAATGATACAAGATGCTCGAAGAAGTCGACAAATGACGGAAATATCCAAATATGCCAATAAATGGCGAAGACGCATGAGGAAGTCAATAAATGACCGAAGCACTCAGGAACGCCAAGGGATGGCAAAAGTATCCGGGGAAGCCAATTAATGACGGAAATACCCGGGACTGCACGGAAAAGCCAAGAAATGGCAGAAATGTCAGAATGTCAAGAAATGATAGAAAAGACATAGTGATGCGGAAGTGGGGACCCGGACACTACGATTCGACCTTAGAAGCGGATGTCGACGTCTCGAAAATGTTTGGAGACTTTATTTTTATTATGTATTTTATTTTCATGAGTCAGCATATGATTGTGAATCAATAGAGTCTTTGTTTGGCCCATTTGGGGCCCATTAGGAGTCTTTTCTATTTTACAGTAATTTTGGGTACGAATTTCGTGCTATTTTCCTTTCTATTTTACAGTAATTTGGGTATTTTCGTGAGTCAGCATATGATTGTGAGTCAGTAGAGTCTTTGTTTGGCCCATTTGGGGCCCATTAGGAGTCTTTTCTATTTTACAGTAATTTTGGGTACGAATTTCGTGCTATTTTTAGGTCTAAGGGTATCTTAGTCAAAAAGGAATCAAAATAGGGTTAGGGTTAGTCTAACTGCTATAAATAATCTTGTAGTCTCTCTTTTGAATTGGATGAATGATTGAATACAGAAATTGTGAACCCTAGAGCGATGTAGCTCCTCCTTTCTCCAGTGGATTCCGGTTCTCTCTCTTCCCCCCGGTGGATTCCGACTTCACTTCCTCCTTCTCCACCTTCTCTTTGTTGTCCCGCATCAATTTTGGTAACAGAGCAAACAGTGATCCATTGTTGACACGGGATTTTTTTCTCATTCATCATTCATTCAAATTTGTTTTTTTTTTGACGAGTTCTTGATGTTCATTTCATTTGGAGGGGTATTCATTTATTTCGCATGCTTTGATTCTTATATTTGCGGGGCGTGCCAGCCTGTCTAATAGACAGAAAAAAGGGTCCGCGCAATGCGGAGGGATTATTTGGGGTGTCCATACAAGATGAACGGGGTGCGCCTTTTTTTTTTTATCTGAACTTCCCGAATCCTGTGTCTATACTCATCAGACGATTAGGGTAGCATGTGCTAGACCTCTGTCTCCATCGATCGGAATCGATGTTACGTTTACATCGAGTTAAAAAATCTAATGTTATTCAACATTGATTTCAACTCGAATACCATTCATAGTAAAGATGAGAGAATGTACAAGATATAGAAAACCCTGATGTGATATTTTTCCTTGGACGAAGTGGACTTTAAATTTTGAAAAGAAGGGTTTATTTTGTTTTCTTGAATATTTGCTTAGAAACATTCCTCTTTCCTTGTGTATTCAGAAAAAACATGGATCCCTCTTTGTGAGGTTTAGAGAAAGAAAACGGGTATATACCCGTGAATTGATTTTTGGATTTTGAATATGTTATTAACAGGCTTGTAATTATATATTTCCCAGACCAATGGGGTATCCATATGAATGTCCTTGTTATGAGTGTATTTTGGACAGGATTTCCCCATTGGGAAAGGCCTCTCATGGGATGCATACATGTCCATATGAGCCCGACTTTATGATTGTGCGGGTATATTCTCTGAGATTATTTGTCCGAACGGAGTTCCTTCTTTTTTTTTTAAATTACTTGTATAAGCCTGACCCTCTTCATGAGTATGGGGAATCGTGGATACATGAATATATATATATTCAGACGGGCTTTCCATCTGGGTAAAGTCTCCCCAAAAAATATATGAATTTGTAATTATATGGATATATCCTTGAGCAGAACCTCTGTTTGGATAGGATTCCTTCCAAGGAACATATATTCATATAAGCATAAACTCGTAGTTTTATGGATATAACCTCGGAGGGAGTTCCTGTTTGCGCAGAATTTCCTTTAAGAAAGGGGTCTCCACCGGGGGAGAATCACCTCTGAGGACTATATACATATAGACCCGAGTTTATGATTATGCGAGTATATTCTTGGGCAGAACCTCCGTTTGGATGGGATTCCTTCCAAAAAGACAAATTCATACAAACATAAACTTGTAGTTTTATGGATATATCCTCAGAGGAAGTTCCTGTTTGCACAGAATTTCCTTTAAGAAATGGGTCTCCGCTAGGGGAGAATCACCTCCAAGGAGTATATACATATAGACCCAAGTTTATGATTATACGAGTATGTCTTTTGGGCAGAACGAATATTTATACAAGCATAAACTTTGAATTTTATGGATATATTCTCAAATGATGTCTCTGTTCGAGCATAGTCTCTTTCAAAGAAAGAAATGGGTTCTCCACGGGGAAGAATTTCCTTCGAGAAACATATACATATGAATTTAAGTTTATGTTTATACGAATATGTTCTCGGACGGAACCTCCACTTGGGCAGAGTCTCCTCTTAAGAAACATATACATATAACACAAATCCGGTGATTATACGAATGTATTTTCGGGCAAAAACTCCATCTAAGTAGGGTTCTCCCCGAAGGTCATATATGAATATAAGCACAAATTTGTGGATCTATGGATGTGTTTTTGGGCAAAGTCTCCACTTGGGCAGAGTTTCTGCTAAGAAGCACATACATAAGAACACAAATTTGTGATTATATGGCTATGTCCTTGGGCAGAACCTCCACTTGAGTAGGATTCTTCTCGAGAAACACATATTGATATAAGCACAAATTTGTGGATCTATGGATGTGTTCTTGGGCAGAGTCTCCACTCGGGCAGAGTTTCTGCTAAGAAGCACATACATAAGAACACAAATTTATGATTATATGGCTATGTCCTCGGGCAGAACCTCTACTTAGGCAGAGTTTCTACTTGAAAACACATACATATAAACACAGTTCCCTTCACCCCGGAGACTTGCTCGACGGGAGGAAACAAAAACACAAGGGAATTTGAATACCATGTATCCATAGAGACTCGCTCGATATGGAAAGTATTCAAACCCCTGCCCCCACAGAGACTTGCTCGATGTGAGGGGGAGAACCGGTATAGATATATATATATATATATATATTAGAAGCCCTTCATGGCGATTATCTCGACATAAAGGGAGGAAATATGGAGGAGATGTCGATGCCGCCGAGACGATCTCCGCACTTTTCTCGCTTATGGGGAAGCTCCACTCACTTTCACAGGCTAAAGAAGGACTTATACCTTCACACCAAGCACAAAGAGGAGAGAGCAAGGGAAAAAGCCTTTTTCCATTTCCTGGGATTTTTGGACAGCACTTCGTATCTCTTTTTTTTTAAGGGGGGGAGCAGCTGGGCGGCCCCTTGAAAGGTTGGAGGGGGTGGCCTTTATAGGGGAAGGCCCCCCCTTTACATGCGGGGGCAGAGGGATAAGGATCCCCTCTAACCGATGGAAGCTCCATCGGTTAGAGGGGTAACCGATGGTGACATCTCATGATGTCACCATCGGTTAGGGTCTTTTCCTTAACCAATGGACCTTCCATCAGTTAAGGGGAGACCCCCTTAATCGATGGTGACATCATGAATGATGTCACCATCAGTTAGGGTCCTCCCTAACCGATGGACCTTCCATCGGTTAAAGGGGAGACCCCCTTAACCGATGGTGACATCATGATTGATGTCACCATCGGTTAGGGGCCTCCCTTAACCGATGGGTGCTCCATCGGTTAAGGGAGAATTCCCTTAACCGATGGGCCTTCCATCGGTTAAGGGACCCCTTAACCGATGGGCCTTCCATCGGTTAAAGGGGAGGGGAATTTTGCCTATAAATAGGCACCCCACCCTCATTTGACATTTGTTATGCTTGCTTGGCCCGTGGAAGTTTTATTTCTGCCTGGAGTTCCGTTGAACGGAAGTTTGAATTTGCAAGACTCCGGAGTTCTGCCCCAAGCTTGTTGTTGTGCTTGTATTTCGTACTTGGTCTTATAGACCTTGTGCTGCTGGATTTTTCCGTGTTAGCTTGTCTTCGTACTTGTACTTTGCACGTGAGTATAGAACTCATATTGTTGGATTTTCCCATGCTATACCTGACATGGGGAAGCATTCATCCTTGAACTTGAATTTAACTGCAGAGCTTAATGTCACCTGAGAGCCAGGGCTTCCTCATTTATCTGGCGAAAGATCCCTTTAATTGTCTTACTATCCCGGTAACCGTGGGGTTACAAAATCATAATTCTGCTGGCTTCTTGCCTTGGCTACCTGAATAATTTACTGAACTCTGTACCCCCTTTAGCAGTTCCCTCTGGGGGTCAGCAACCCTTATGAACAGACTGCCTAACTAGTTTACCCAGCCACGGTCAAATAGACCTCGACTAGTTAGTTGTCGATGGATTAACAACATTTCTTCTGATGGATATCCATCACGACTTTTTGGGGTTCAACACACCCACGCACTGCCACGCCGCCTCACCCCTCTTTCTCGCGCCCTCGTCTGCGTGCGAAGCTCCCTGCTCGAGCCCTACCTGACTGGGAACGGGAAGGAGAAGAAGCAAGGGGAAGGAGAAGAGAGGGAGAGGGTTTTCCGAAGGGGAGGGGGGGAGCTTGGAGAAGAAGTCACATTTTTTTTCTCTTCAAATTGTTCATCTCCTCAACAGATGAGGGTACATAGGTATTTAAAGAAGTGAAAAGTTTCTAAACCCATCTCACCTACCCAAACATCAAAAGACCTTAATACCCCTAAAATTACAGTAAAATTGCAACAAAAACAAAAATGACAAAAGACCCTCATATCTATCCTTGAAAGCCCCACTTACCATAAAAGTAGACATCTATTCTACCTGGCTAAATCACACTCCACTAAAATAAAAATACATAATAAAATAAAATTGATGTTAATACATCTCTAAACATCTGAAGTCTCGAGTCTCGTTTCGCGTCCGTCACGAGTCACGGTCCCCGTCAATCTCCCCCACTTCGAAAAAATTCGCCCTCGAATTTTAAAGTGTCGAAGTAGGAAGAAGATAAACACAAGAACATGAGTGAAACACGTCATACAAATCATAATATCACAAATCTCGAACTGTCGACCAGGGTATGCCTCACGGAAATCTAACCACACCACATCAAAATCCTCGAGAGTAAACTCGAAGTCAACCACGGCAGTAGAAGGTGAACCAGCAGAACGATCTTCTGCGAACACACAATACGATATCAACTGAAGACCCGATAGGGAGAATAACTCAGGATCCCAAGTGTCATCTATCTCAGACTCAGTGCAAACACAACTATCTAACACTAGGGACGAAGCCTCTGACAACATATTATGTGGCGTCGCTTGACCATTATGCAAATCCTGCAACTCAGACCATACCCGCATCTCTACTTCATACTCGTCGGCTAATGATGCGTCGGGCTCATAGATTACTACTTGCTCTTGCTCTTCACACTTGACATCTAAGGCGGGATCTGTCTCATAAACCGTCTTTTATAGTGCAGTAGCAAACATATCTCGTAACTCGCGAAGGTCATTCTTGATACTGATCCAAATGGGGTCTTCAGATAGTTTCCAACGCACGCTCGAACATTGAGCAACCATCCTCCCCGTGAGGATAGTGGCGCACAGGGTAAGGACTTCGGCTTGTGAGAACAAACCGATTCCCTAAATCTGATGCGGGAGGACGGCGGCGTCGGGAGGTACCAGCGTGGGATCAATGAGCCCCAAGGGAATAGGGCCCGCTGGGACGACCACAACGACGCGAACGGCTCGTCAAACCGAGCTCGGACGATCCCTCCACGCTGGTGGTGCGATAAGAGTCTTGGTGCACCGCCGGCACTGTAGCTGGCCGGCTACAGTAGCGAAACGGGTCGAACCGGCCCAACCCAGTTCGCTGGCTGCTTCTTTTATCCCTCCCCCTTGCGTCGGCCAGAGAGAAGACAGGGAGAGGAAGGGGAAGGGAAAGCCGTTGCGGCGAGGGCTCGCTACCGGCGGGGGAGAGCGACTGCCGGCAGAACCGGCGGAGGCGGCAGGGACTCAGCGGTTACGGCGGCTACCGGCGAAGCTGGCGATGGAGGAGCTGGCGCCGGCAGCTCCTCTTCTCTTCTCCTTCTCTTTTTGTCGAAGCTATGTGTGGGGGTGGGGGGGGGGAGCTGGCGAGCAGGGGGGGGGGAAGGCGGCGAGCAACGTGCATAGGGGGGCGGACGCACATGGGGGGTCTTGCGCAGCGGGGCGGACGCGAGCAGTGGGGGGGATGGGACGCGCAGGGCGAGCGAACCGGGAGGGGGATCGAGCAGGAAGTTCTGGGGAGGGGGAAGAGCGGACAGGGAGGGGGAATCGCACAGGGGGTTTCCGGAAGAAGAGAAGAAGTGGATGGGGAGAAGGGAAGGAAGGGATGATGAGGAACGAGAGACAGGGGAGGAAGAAGGGATGGCGCAGGGGTTCTGGGAGGGGAGAGGGAGAGCAGGGAGAAGGGGGAGTTCGCGCCGGAATTCCGGGGAGGGGAGATGGAGAACAGGGAGGGGAAGAGGAAGCAGACGGTGGGGAGACGACCGGGAGGGGAGGAGAAGGCAGCGAGGGGATCGTTGTCTGCTGTGATACCAAATTGATGGGGGACGGGAAGGAGAAGAAGCAAGGGGAAGGAGAAGAGAGGGAGAGGGTTTTCCGAAGGGGAGGGGGGGAGCTTGGGGAAGAAGTCACATTTTTTTTTTCTCTTCAAATAATTCATCTCCTCAACTGATGAGGGTATATAGGTATTTAAAGAAGTGAAAAGTTTCTAAACTCATCTCACCTACCCAAACATCAAAAGACCTTAATACCCCTAAAATTACAGTAAAATTGCAACAAAAACAAAAATGACAAAAGACCCTCATATCTATCCGTGAAAGCCCCAGTTACCATAAAAGTAGACATCTAATTCTTCCTGGCTAAATCAGACTCCACTAAAATAAAAATACATAATAAAATAAAATTGATGTCAATACATCTCTGAACATCTGAAGTCTCGAGTCTCGTTTCGCGTCCGTCACGAGTCACGGTCCCCGTCACCACCTCGCCGCCTCCCTTCCACCCTGGCGCGCACGCACGCCCTGCCTGTTCTCTCTCGTCCGCGTGGTGAAACAACAGCAGGCGATCGGTCCCTTTGGCCCCTGGTGGTGCTGCCCTGCCTCCAATCTGGCTCCGCCCAACTTCAGCCGCCACCAACCCAGACTCTGAGTACTTTTGGGCACTATGATTTCTTCTACATTTCGGACACTAGTGCGATTATCAAATAGAAGGGTTATTTTGTTGATATTTGATCCACTACAATCATGCAATTACGTATCCCAAGCCGTCGTGGATTCACTTTCTCAAAGTGGGAAGCTAATTACTTCTGAAAGTGGAAGTATATGGGTGCCGTTTTCTCTAACATTCAGAGGGAATTCGGAGCACAAAGATCTGACCTATCATGCTGGCGCTTGGGCTACAATTCCTTCGCAGCAGTCGTCTATTTTGCCAACCAACAACTTTTACCACATTATGGGTCGGAAATGGTTACAAAGAGAGCGTGTTGAGGTATTTGTTGAAGAGAGTTATTGTACCATCCGAGATCTTGATTATCCAGGGTGCCTATTCAAGTTTTCTGCCTATGTGCCTAAAGCTCAAAGAAGTTTACAGGTTAAAGCTTGTCAACCTGATTCCCAAGTGGCACTGCAACAGAAATTAGAGTCCACAATCTTGCCAACTGCGGATGATGCTCAGGTAGAGGTGCATTGCCCACTGACACCCACTATGGTAGAGCCTGAGGAGATGATTGAGAATGTGGCTATGACTGACTCCATTGACATACGCGAGACAGCTCATATAGTGGAGTCATGGGATCACTCTCTGATCATTGAAGCCGGTTTTGATGCACTTTCTGATCATTTATTCGAGATCTCAACACTCTCTGGCAGTCATCCGCCCATGAAAGATGTGCTTTTTAGCATTGATTCTGGTGACTTTGATGTTGTGTGGCATGGTTTCGAGTTGCGTTGCCGGCACCAACCCCAGCTGTCCACTTTGATTATATGCATGGATATGGCAGTGCTCCAGTGGCTAGTTGCTCCCTTGTCTATTTTGGGGATTCTCCTACATTTCAAAACTCGAGGACGAGTTTTTTCTAACCGGGGGAGAATGATGTGGAAGTGGGGACCCGGACATTACGATTCGACCTTAGATGCGGATGTCGACATCTCGAAAATGTTTGGAGACTCTTTATTTTTATTATGTATTTTATTTTCGTGAGTCAGCATATGATTGTAAGTCAGTAGAGTCTTTGTTTGGCCCATTTGGGGCCCATTAGGAGTCTTTTCTATTTTACAGTAATTTTGGGTACGAATTTCATGCTATTTTCTTTTCTATTTTACAGTAATTTTGGGTATTTTCGTGACTCAGCATATGATTGTGAGTCAGTAGAGTCTTTGTTTGGCCCATTTGGGGCCCATTAGGAGTCTTTTCTATTTTACAGTAATTTTGGGTACGAATTTTGTGCTATTTTTAGGTCTAAGGGTATCTTAGTCAAAATAGGGTTAGGGTTAGTCTAACTCCTATAAATAATCTTGTAGTCTCTCTTTTGAAGGGCATGAGTGCCTTCTCCACCTTCTCTTTGTTGTCCCGCATCACATAGAATGCCAAGAAATTGTAGAAGCACTTAGGGAAAGTCAACAAATGACAGAAACACCAGAGACTGCTAGGAAAAGCCTGTGGACTACTCTGGAAAGTCAAGAAATGACGGAAAGAACCCGAAGATATCAGCCGATAGCAGAAGGTCTGAAAGGGGCAAGGAATGATAGAGGTGCCTGGAAATGTCAGAAAATGATAAGGAGCTCTTGAACAGTCATGGATACAATGTTGTTCAAATCTCCTCCGGCATTGGCCAAGTTTTCAACTCTTATATCATAGTGGTTGATACTTGCAGAAATATCCCAACGTGGAGGGCTGCAAAAATTCCAAAAAGAGTGGAGGAATGCAGTAAAACCCCAAAAGGGTAGAAAATTGAAGAAATATGGCGAGACCGCTTAAAGGCCCCATCATTATTAAAGGGTGATGACGACCACAAAGCAAATACAACGGGCCGATAGTGATCATCTTGGCGATCCAACGGCCCGATCGCGATCAGATCCAACTTCAACAATCTGATCGTGATGATATTCAAATTCAATGGCCTGATCGTGATGATATTCAAATCCAACGGTCTGATAGTGTTGAAATTCAAATCCAACGGTCTGATCGTGATGATATTCAAATCCAACGATCTGAACGTGATGAAATTCAAATCCAATGATCTGATCGCAATGAACTTCAAATTCAGCGGTCTGATCGTGAAAGAAGCAAGTTCGAAAGGGTTCGACTGTGACCGAATGAAATTCTGAAGACTCGATCATATAATCGGGACATTTGTAAAGGTCTTGAAATACCATTTGTATTTCAAATTACATGTGTATAAGTAATGAACATTTCAAATTTCTTTGCAATAGTATGTATTTATGAAAGACGATCATCAAGATCAATAGCGTCGCAACGAATAGAGACAAAAGACATTCTTTGACAGAGAATCAAAGGTGTTTGAGGCAAGGTTCAAGAACCCGGGGATCGAGATCGGATCGGCCGGCCCCAAACCGGTCCGACCGGCCGATCCTAACCCCGGCTCGGCCGAGCCGGGCCGAGCCCGGCCGAGGTAAAGGGGGCTGGATAGCCCCCCTTAAAAAATTTGAAAACAAATTAGAAAAAATAGGAAAAAATAGGAAATATATGAACATTGTATTTATGAACTGAAATACATGAAAAAATAGGACATAACACATCATTGGTACTGAGGAAAAATAATATAATTATATTTATTGGAATCGCACATTATATTGTGTGGACATAAGGTTTACATAATCTGTCCAAGACATATAATGTTGGTAATATGCCTCATATTGAGTCAAATATTGACTATAGGCATCCGTGTTCGCATATATGATAGTAATTGGTGTGTAGACAGGTATTTCAGGCACTTGATATGAGCCATATGACTCATATGAGTCATGTGAATGCGAATCGGACTCAGTGGATTGTGCATATACTCCGCCTCCGGTGTAATACGATGCATCGGGTATTGAGGATATCCCAAGTAGCCTCCCTGCCCTTGGTAATATCCTTCAGTGGAAGCATAAGATGATGTATCTGACGCTTGCTCCATGGTCTCAAACTCCATCCGTAGCTTTTCTTGACGCTCCCAATCCTCTTGCATCTTCTTCTTCTTCATTAACCAATTCCGTCTATGCGGAATGAAGTTGGGATTGTATCTCGAATCTTCGGATGCTCCTTGGCCTTGTCCTTGCCCTTGCAATTGAGATGCCACTTTCTTCCCCTTTCGTGCATATTGTTGACTTGAGGTTTGTGCTTCCCTCCCTTGCCTACTCCCATGATGTTGATCTTGAGTAGCATGGGTGAAGTCTTCCTCTCCGGTGAATACAATAGGGACGGGTGGCGGTACACTGCTGACAACTAGGACATCTCCTCCATGATCGGATCCTTCACTAAGAGTACTTGTCTTCGATGTGGAGTCATTAGAAGTTTGGTATACAACATTATCGCTTGGCTCCGGTGTTTCATCATCTATATCTTCCTCGATTGTCTCCAAGTCTGCAATGCTAATGCCATGTTTCTTGCTCCTTCCTCTTGCACCCACTGTCTTCTTTTGGCGTTTAGGGGTTAGGGGAGTTTCAAACTCTGGAAGCAAAGGCACATCATCAAGCTCACCTAAATGAGACATAAACATGTTAACATGAGAAATAAATAATTTATAAATAATAATGCCATGTTGCATGTACATTGTAAAGGTCATCTACCTTCAGCCCATGCACGATCATGCGGGTCGAACTCTGGTTCAACCGAAGTGGTTGCATTTACCCATACATGTAGTGGATGTTCCTCCTCAAAAACTTCTTCTATATCTATTGTCTCGGATGGAGTTGCTTCAGCTTGTTGTTGGCCCGAGGATCTATATTTTTCTCTATCTTGAACTTGTTTGATTAATTTGACATTTTTAAGCTTCAATCTTATGTTGTAGTGGCAAAATACCAACTTCTCAAGACGTGCAGACTTCAAGCGGTTTCTTTGCTTTGTGTGGATAAAGCCAAATGTGCTCCAGTTTCTCTCACACCCTGTGGCGGACGTTGTTTGGCTTAACACCCGAATAGCTACATATGCTAAGTCTTCATATCCATAAGTTCTTCCATGATCCAACCACCAATCCGCTGTAAAAGAAGCATGTATAGTGTTTTAGAAAATAGAAGTAGAACCAACTCATTCTAGAGGCAAATAAATATGATGAGTAACTTCTAACCTGGACTCAAAATCTGAGCAGCTCTTTGTGTCGTCCTAGTACCAAAGTGGTAGAGTTGAAGTCTATAATCATGCATTTGTTTGCATGCTATGATTGCCCTATCCTCATTGTCTAGCATGCGTTTGATTATATTTTTTGCCCCAATCAACACTTCGGAGGCATTGTCATAGTTCTCATTCCTCCCATCAGTCCTATACATGTATTGGGGGTTGAAGAAATGCCCTACATATAGAAGAAAAATGTTAAAACATGAGTTATAAATAATATGTAATCACAATTCACAAGATTTGAAGTGTTATGCTTACCTGCAGCATGAAGATCATAATGCAATGTGTGCTCCCATCGTCGATCTATGAATTCCCACCACTTGGCATTCGTTGTTTTGTTGTTCATTTGGATAAGCTCCTTTGCTCGATCCATAGCCTCGTACAAGTAACCCATCTCGGATCTCCTCTCCCCATCTACCGCCCTTAACACTCGAACAAGCGATTCTACTACATTCAAAACATTTTGGACCCCCTTCCAAAATGGCTTTGATTGGATAATGTCGGTCACCTTCTTTCCCTTCTCCCTCACCCGTGTAGGAGCATGTCGGGACATACAGTTCTCCCACTCTTCAGATGCTACCATCCTAATAAGGTTGCTACGTTGCCCATTTATGCTATCCAATGCAATATATTGGGATGCAAACCTTGTAGGTGCTGACCGAAGCAACTCCCGTCCATGTGTATGCGTCCTCATGATGTCCAATATGTTGTTATGATTGTAGATAAATGTGGTTACGAATCTTGCACTGTTGACCACATTTTCCACCATTGGATCTTCACAAATGTCTTCTAGCATTAGGTCAATGCAGTGCGCGGAGCAAGGAACCCAATACAAGTGTTCCCTTTTCTCCATTAGTTTTTGGCTCGCCAACTTGAAAGCCGCTGCATTGTCAGTTACCTCAGTTACCACTTGGACTATTCTTTTCTCTCCAATCTCCTCCACCATCCCATCCATCAACTGAAATAGGTAGTCCGCATTCTTCACCTTGCAAGAAGCGTCTACCGACTTCCAAAAAACAATCCCTGCTTTGCAGTAGATTAAGAAGTTTATCATACTTCTTCGTGTAATGCCTGCACAATTCCATAAAAAAAAAATTAAAACCTATGTGTTATTAATGAATAAGTGAATAACAATTAACTGACCAAACACTTGTACATACCTGTCCATCCATCGCACATTAACGTGCAACCATATTCATCCCATATGCGTTCAAAAAGTGGAAACATATGCCTTCATATCTTCAACCTCCATGTCCAAGTACTTGTTGTAGATTTCATAAGAAGTAGGGCCTTCTACCCCTTTGCCCACTTCACCAATAGTCTCGATCATTGACTCATAATATGGTCCTTTTGTTGCATTATCCGGTATGCTGTTGAAGAAGAACCATCTTGACGTCGCTCTCCCTATCTTCTCCTTGCATATTTTCAAATTCTTGAAGGCTGCAGAAATGGATGGTTGCTTCTCCCTCCGCCTGGTGAGAAATGGGTCCAATGGTCCCACTCTAGGATCTCCGTCTCTAGGGATATCTACTGGAATCTCAGGTATATTTGTACTCTTTCCAGCACTTGAACTCCCTTGTCCGCTACCCCCATGGCCACTACCTTCATCTAGGTCATGACCAGTACATCGGAGATAGTCCTCTTCCGCAAAAGACCTTCGACTTGCTTGCGATGCCCGCCCGACGAAATTGTTCTATAGTATGAGATAGAAATAGAATGATATAATTTTAAAAAACTTGTTGATGATGTTATACATTGAAATGTAGAAATTATAACGAGGGTGCTTGAACTAAAATAAATGTTCCAAAACTAATTTAGCTAATTACTAACCTTCTTCATCATCATCAAGATCAATTGTTTGTCTCCCACTTGGTAAATCCACGGACCTTCGAGGAGGGGCAGACAATTCTTCCCGGATTTCTTGCCGTCTTCTACTAATGTTTGCTTTGGATGTCTCTTTCTCCTTCATATATTGGCAAAATTGTATTCGAACTTCAGCAGAAACTCTCGAACATGGTGCCACCTCACCTTTAATTCCCGCTAGATGTTGTTTCAAACGAAATATGCCGCCCGATAAGACTCGGTTACAATACTTGCATTGGACCTTCCTTCGAGCCATGTCCACAACGATACCATGAGCCCAAGCGGGATCGGCGCTGGGAGGGTTGCTTGAAGAATGGGGAGCCGGAGCAACACCACCTTCGGCGGCCATCACTTAGAACACAAAAAAAGAAAAAAGAAGTTAAATAATAAAAAAATAGAAAATAAATAAATTTTTTTGCAGCTGAGAGAGAGGGAGATGAATCGCAGCCAAGAGTTCAGGCCGAGAGTGTGTGTGAGAGAGCCCGAAGAGTCGAAGACGAAGCGCAAGAGCGTGAAAGATGAGATCGCCTCCCAAATAGTGCAAAATAGCGCCCGAGAGAGAGAGAGAGAATGCCCAAAATATTAAGAGGGGAGGAGAACTCAACACTTCAGTATAGAGCAAATTGGGGGCCTTTGGGGGGTTTATATAGACCCCCAAGGCCTCCAAAGGCTCCAAAGAGCTGTTTCTGACCGTTGGGGAGCGCCCCCCCAACGGTTAGAAAACGGCTAGTTCAAAACTAAGGTACTCCCTATCTTCTCCTCCCGTCCTCCTCCACTTCTCCCGCTACTCCCTCTCTCGCCTACGGTACACCTTCCTTCTTCCCCCTCCCGTGCGTTCTCTCCCCTCCCCCGGAAACCCCCATGCGCCGGTTCCCCATCCCTGCACTCCCCCTCCCTGTCTTCTTCCTCTTCTCTCTCTACTCCCACTCTCCCCCGCGCTCCCCCCCTACGCCCTCTTCCCTCCCCCGTAAACCCCTGCGCGTTCCCCCTCCCCCGCACGCTCTGTTCCCTTCCGCCCCGGAAACCCCCTTCGCCGGCTCACCCCCGTTCCCGAGCTCCCTCACACGCTCGCAGACCCCGCGTCGTGCGCGCCAGACACCCAAGCAGCAGGAGCCCTCCCGTTCTTCCCCCCTCGCGTCGGACGCCCTCGACCGTCGACTGCGCCCGCGTGAGCACTCCGGGCGTCCAGGAATTGGCCTTGCCACTCCATCGCCGTCTGTGCCGGAGTCCTCCGGAACGCTCCTTTAACGGGGTCCTCCTCAGCGTCGGGCGAGCAGAAGGCCCCCGAAGACCAACCCCGTCGTCGACTCCCGGCTGGCTGAGCACTCCCACAACGCCACCGGCTCTTCCTGTCTAGCCAGGCCACCCAGTGCAGCCTCTCCTATGCGTCATCTGCGGAGAGGGTCGACCATCGCCGTCTGTGCCGGAGTCCTCCGGAACGCTCCTTTAACGGGGTCCTCCTCAGCGTCGGGCGAGCAGAAGGCCCCCGAAGACCAACCCCGTCGTCGACTCCCGGCTGGCTGAGCACTCCCACAACGCCACCGGCTCTTCCTGTCTAGCCAGGCCACCCAGTGCAGCCTCTCCTATGCGTCATCTGCGGAGAGGGTCGACCCACCCGGACGTGAGGCACAGCCGCAGCCGATGCGACTACTCTCGTCCCGCAGAGCCTCCCCTGCTCGGGTTTACGCCGGCGACATCCAGAACCGCGATGGGGTGACGCTGATGAACGGGCTCCGCATTGAGATCGTCGGCGACTCCTTCCGACTGTTCCTGTACCTCCCAGTACTCCCGCACGAGTACGCCCAACCGTTGCGACCCCGGACACCGCCACGCCAGCACCCCAGTCGCCCCATTGCCGCATCCCGGAGTGACCGATGTCTAGACCCGCTGGTCGCCGTGATTGCAGCACTGTCGCTGTCCCCGACCGCGCCCCACGCCCAGTCGAGGCTCTCTTCCTCCGACGAATCAGCAACGTAAAGGTTCCCCTCCTTCCCCTGCTCTTCTTGTATCCGGTTATATATGTTGCATGCTTGAGTGGTAGGAATTCCTAACTAGTTTATAAGAGTGTCACTGTCGATTGCTATTTCAGTGAGTTTTCCCTTGCACCTGTTAGCATCAGTTTGAGATTATTTTGTGTGGTGGATGCCTTAGCCTTTACGGTAGTTCTATCTACCACTGATCCGACGCAATCTTGAAGCTTTATGTTGTGTTCATGTTTATCATACTTATGGAATATTTGTCGGCTATGTGCATTTGAGTTTTATGTTGTGTTCATGTTTATCATACTTATGGAATATTTGTCGGCTATGTGCATTTGAGTGGACTGTTGTTACATTGTGGTTGGACATTTGCTAGTTAAGTGTGTTACATTTTGGTTAGTCGTCCCGCATCAGTTTTGGTTTTGGTTTAGCCCTCCTTAATGGTTTTCTGGCAAAGATGTGGAGTTTTGGGTTTACATTTGGGTTTGATCTAGCCCACTTTGGTGGTTTGTGGCTAGTAATTTTTTCTTTGATCTTGATGCAGCCTACCTTGATGGTTCACTCGCTATGCTTTGGGAGTATGGATTTGAATTTGAATTTGGCTTAGCCTACCTTGACGATTTGTGGCTAAAATTCTTTTTTTTCTCTCTCTTTCTTTTTCTTTAGGTTTGACTTTGGTACAGCGTACCTTAATGGTTTTCTGGCTATGATTTGAGATTTGAATTTGGTTTAGCTGGCTTTTGTGGTTTGCTAGTGGGATTTTGGGTTTTGAATTGACTCAGCCCTCCTTAATGGCTTTTGGCTAAGGGTTTGGCATTTGGATTTGGCATAACCTACCATTATGGCTTGCTGGCTAAAATTTGGGACTCGAGTTTGGATTTGGTTTTGGAATTGGGTTTGTATTTGATTCAACCTACCTTGATGGTTTGTGGCTAAATTTGGTATTTGGGTTTGACATATTCTGGCATTGTAGTTTGCTGGATATGGTTTTGAATTGGATTTGGGTATGGCCTGCCTTGATGGCTTACTGTTTATGATTGGAATTTGGACTTGATATAGCCTACCATTGTGGTTTGCTGGCTGAAGATTTGAAATTTGGATTTGATATAAACTACCATAGTGGTTTGTTGGTTGTGCTTTGGGATTTGGATATGGTTTAGCCTACCTTGATGATTTATCGGCTATGATTTCGAATTTGGATTTGGCGAAAAGCGAGAGGTGCAGGATAACTCCTCGACTTTCACTTATTCATTTGCTTCTTGGATTGGTACATGGAGTGCCCTTAGCTTCATGCTCTGGAAAGGATTGAGGGATTTGAAGACTTGGGTTGTATGATGGACAGATAAAGGTTTGATTCCTTTGTCCCTATCTATGATAAACTTTTATTTCAGCATCAATCCTTGAAGAGGATACCTTTCATTCTTGTCCGGCTTCCTGCCTATCTGAATGGCTAGTTTTTTTGCTTTGATGACTGGCCAGAAATTTCATGTTCTGGTGCATAGTATAGCTTCAGGTGTTTTCTATTGAGTGGAGGAAAGGGAACAGTACCTTTATGGTCCACCAACCTATATGCACCTCCTATATATACCAAGGTGATGATGTATGGGCCAAGCCAAATGGGTTGCAATTTACCACTTGACTTTCCTGTCATTGCTTCTCTGCATTTGACCATGACCAGATCTCCCTGCTTAAATGCCCTAGGTCTTGCCAATTTGTCGAATGTACGAGCCATTCTGGCCTGATATGCTTGGAGACATTTATATGCTTCAAGTTGCCTTCCTTCCAGATTGGAGAGCTCCTCGAATCTTCTTTCTATTTGGTTTTGATCTTGACTTTGGAGTTCATTCTGAATTGCCACCCGATAGGATGCCATTTCAATTTCTATAGGTATCATTGCCTCAACTCCATATACCAAGGAGAAAGGCGAACATTCGGTAGGGGTTTTGTATACTATTCGGTAAGCTCATAAAGCTTCATGAACTTTTTCTCCCCATTCCCGCTTTCGACTGCTGACTATTTTAGCGAGCAGCTTGCAGAGGGTTTTATTGAAGGCTTCTGCCAACCCATTAGCTTGTGAACTGTAACGTCGCGCGTTTTCCGGATCCCCGTTGATCCAGGTTTAGCAGGTTTGGTGGCCAATGTGTGGCCCATTAGCTTGTGTTTCAGGTGTTTGCATGGGTTGTGAGGCTTGGTGGGCCGCCAGGTTGGGCCCAAAGCACTCACAGGTTTTCTGCCTGTGAACGCGACAGGGGTGTGCGTCGCGTTCTGAACGCGACGGCTCTTGAGGTCGCGTTCCTGTTACCGCTGTTGAGCGGCGACGTCTGCATGAGCGCCAAGTGTCGTGCGCTGGGTGGCCTGCTGCCGTCGGCCTTGGGAAGGCGACGGTCACCTAGGTCGCGATCAAGTCGCGACGGGGGTGCACGTCGCGATACCAACCGCTGTGCGTTTTTAAGAAACGCCAACCGAACAAAGCAGGGGAAGCTCTGCTCGGCCAGGGGGAGCTGCTGCGGAGTTTTTCCGGACGGTTCGAGGTTCTGGAGATGTGTGGGGCGTGTTCTCGCCGCGAGGTTGTCGCGTGGAGCGGGGGAAACGCCGAGGGATCTCCGGTCTTCGCGTTCTTCGCAAAGGTAGGCTGTTTCTACCTTGTTTGATTGTGTGGATTGCTCGTGGTGTTGATTTGATTCGTTTAAAGCTTAAAGAACATTAGATACCATACTAGGGTATCCATTAAAGCATGAAAAACATGAATTAATTATGATTTGAATGGTAAGGAAGGGTGATCTGTGGAGTCCCTTCCAGATTAGGGTTTTCGCCTACGAAGGCGACGGCCCAGGGTGTCGCGACCTTGTCGCGACAGCCCGATCCGTCACATTAGGATTTCTGTTGCGACGTTTATGTGGGTCGCGATATGATCGCGTCCCAGGTTCTTGTCGTGACCTGGTTACGATAAGTGAACCCGTCGTGTTAGAGTTTCTTATCGCGGTATGTCGGGGTGTCGCGACCTGGTGGCGACAGTACCCCATGTCGCGACCTCAGCAATGAGGTCTGGTTATGTATGTTTTCAATGATTTGATTATTCAATTATTGATATTTGAAGTGTATGGCTTTAGTAAGTGGTGCATTGGCACCTATAGCGCTCTTTGAGCGTGTCACCGTGTTATTAACATGTGGTTTACTTGGTTGTGGTGACAGTACGTGGCGTAGCACGGGAGTGTGCATGTTGCACACTCGATTTTGATGTGACTTTTGTAGTGCGTCGAGGTAGTTGGGCAGTGAGGTTCCAGTGTGAACCTAGCCTCGGGTTTATAACATCATTAATAAGTTATTAAGGTGATTTAGATAGTGAAGTGTGTAACTAGTTTATGATGGTTGGGTGTTGAGTTTATTGAGGCTATGGAGGTCATGAAATGACCAATGATAGGCCGGGTATGGTTGACTACCGTGATTTATGTTTGTGTTTGTGTAAGATAGTTTATGGGTCACAGAGTGACCAGGTCAAGCTAGTCCTTACGTTTGTACTGTGGTTTGTAGTAAAGAATATATAAGTATATATCGTGGTTTGAGCTTGCCGAGTGTGGTGGCGGCGCCTAATCCGGAATGCCTCTCTAGTCGGGTACCCCAGGTTCTGTGTGAGCCAGGCACGAGTGTTGTGCTCGGAGTTTGTCCCGGTACTTGTGTACTGTCGAGGTCTGTGTCGTCTTCCTAGACACCCTCACTCTTGTGTTTGAGTTGTACGTCCGACTGAGGGAAAGACGACAGTAGGGCAGCAGCTTGTGTTTGTGGGTGTACAGTCACTTGTAGCGCGCTCGTAGTTGGGGGTACGGACACCAGTAGTCGACACTGGTCCCCAGCTAGTCCTGTTTTCCAGTGCCTCACTTTAGGGTGCTCCGGCCAGAGACCCTAGAGGTGCCAAGCAAGGACCTGCAGCTGTGTGTCTGCAGGTGTAGTGTTGATTGGTCTCCACAGTTGTTTGACTTGTTCTCGTGGAGCGACAGTTGGACCTTTCGTCCGTGACTGCGAGGCTGAGAGGTTGTTCTTGTGTTGTGTTGTCCGGGTTGGATATTGGCCTGATCATCCAGTAATCTGTTCCCGTGTGGTGGCGTCGTTCCTTTCCGACTCGTGCTTTGCCATTGACTGTGATTCGTGAGTTTGTGACTCGTAGTCGAGGTTTGACCCGTTCGAGGTGTACCCTGGTGTTGGCACAGTTGTGACTGCGGTTGTGGCTTGTGGTGTGCCTGAGTGGTGGCACAGTTTTGGTTATGGTTGGTGAGTGTTGATTCACCAAATGTGGTTTAGCTCGCTATGGTGTGCCCTGTTACGGCACTGGTTTACTTGCGGTTTCCATGTTGGTACCTTGTGGTAGTAGGTACCTGTACCCCGTGTGGGTAATAGTTTGTGGTGGTATGTCAAAGACTGGTATTGACGTGAAATTGAGTTTCGTGGAGGTCGTGTGGTGTGACCTTCCACTCAATGTGCTTTACCCTTCCTCGAGTAAGCTTTCGTATATGGTTTTCGTGTGTGATGGATTGGCCCGCTGTAGCTGATCATGTTACCTGGTGTGTGTAGCTTCTGATATATCGTGGTTTGGGGTTTAATGGACCAGCACTTGGTTGGCTGTCCTATTACCCACGAGGTTGAGGTTCGCCTGGGAAGCTTGCAGCCTAGGCAGTGACTTGCCTGTGTGGTTGAAAGCGTGGGCGACCAGTTCTTATTATGGTTTGCCTGTGAGGCTTAAGGCTTAGGCGTTTCAGTTGTTGTGTGGATTGGTGGTGCAAAACTAGTCCTGTAGCTTCTTCTTACCTTCCAAGGTTATGTTTGATTAAGGTGTTTATATTTAATTGTAGTTTAAATTCAATTGTTGCGAGCATGAAATGGTTTGGCTATTGGTGCTGCCAATGAGACCCTCTGGGGTTGAGGTGTCCGTAGTTTTGTTGTTGTTTTGGGTAGCCCCTGCTGAGCCTGTGACTTGTTGAGGCTCACTTCCCTACAGTTCTTTTCAGGGCTTACCGTTGGTTCGGCTTGTGGAGAGGTTGTGGCAGACTCGTACCACCAGCAGTAGTGTAGTAGTCTGTGTTGTGTGAGCTCGTGCTCCCTTGGGGTATGCCCCAGGTAGTTGTACTTTTTAATTGGACATGTATTAATGTAATGGAACAGTTGTACAAATATGTGAACAGATATGAGCACATGTACTTTCTTATGTCTTATACTGTTGTGGTTTGTCTTTTATATCCTTCCTGGACACTTGTGTGAGCTATCCCTTGCGAGACTTCGGTCCGTTCGCGAGAGACGGATCTGGATATAGAGCCTTAATGGACATAAATATCCAGGGCCGTCACATAGACTATAGACTGATGATGTCCTCCAATCAATATGAAATCTGGCTGCTAAGGCATATATTGTTTTATTTCGAAATGGTGACCCATTATCAGACATGATTCTGTGAGGGGTACCAAACCTGTATATTATGCTTTGCTTGACGAATCTGGCGACTATTTCTCCCGTTACTTCCCGTAATGGAATTGCTTCAGCCCATCGAGAGAAGTAATTTGTAGCAGCCAATATGAATTTGTGACCTTGAGATGAGGGTGGGAATGGTCCCACGATATCCATTCCCCATTCTGCAAAAGGCCATGTTGGCACTGTAGGGTGTAATATGCTTGGTGACTACCTCGGCACAGGGCCGAAAGCTTGACATTGATGACATGTACGAGCATATTGGATGCAATCCGCGTACATGGTAGGCTAATATAAGCCTTTTAATTTGATATTGATTTTCATCTTTTCACCTGCCTGGTGCGCACCACACAGTCCAGAATGAACTTCTTGCATAACGATTTTGGCTTCTTTGGGAGACAAGCATCTGAGGAGGACTGGTCCTTTCTTTTCATAGACCAATCTGTATAATTGATCTCCTATCAGTTGGTATAATGCAGCCCTGCGTAAGAGTTGAATTTTCTGAGCTTGATTAGAAGGGAGCCAACCTTTCTTGATTTTGATAATTGGCTCCCGCCAATCTTCATATTGAATTGCTGCATTTTCTTCTGTGGTATATACTTCCTCTATTGTAAAATTGGACTCACTGTCGAGGACACTTGGCATGAGTCTTCAATGTCGGACGATTATGTCCAATTCTCCTTCGGGAGGTAGTTTTATGGCAGAGGCCAATTTAGCTAAAACATCTGCCTGAGAATTTTCACTTCTTGGTACATGAGATATGTCGAAGAAGTGAAACCTTTCTTTGAGTTCCATAATTGTAGCATGGTATGGAACTAATTGTTGTTTGTGGACTTCATATTGGCCCAAGACTTGTTGAATGACCAATTGTGAGTCACCATAAACTTGTATACTTTTGACCCCCATTTTGAGAGCCAACCGGAGCCCAATGATTAGAGCCTCGTATTCAACTTCATTATTTGTCAGTGGCTTCATAAGAGTACAGGAATTATACAAGATTCCTCCTTGGGGAGTGACTAGGACGATGCATGCTCCAGTAGTGAGGCCGACGGAACCGTCTGTGAAATGGAGTGTTCGAGAAGCTCCATCAAAATATAATTCCCAAGAGGGTAATTCAATTGTGATGACCTCTTCGAGATTTGGATTTTCTTGAACTTGATTTTCTCTCTCATTTGTAGGAGAGAGAGTTTCTTCTTCAAGAAGATCAATAGACAAGGGTGAATCTTCAGACACTCGATGTGCAGCCAAGAATTCAGCCAAGCTTTGCCCTTTGATTGCCCTTCGTGGGACATAAGTGATATCAAATTCCATGAGGAGCAGGGCCCATTTATCGAGTCTTCCTGACAATACGGGTTGCCTCAGCAGATATTTGAGAGGATCATATTTGGAGATGAATTTGACTTCATGAGCCAACAGATAAAGCCTTAATTTCTTGACGGCAAATACCAATGCTAGGCAAACTTTCTCCATTGGAGCATATCGGAGTTCTGGACCGATCAGCTTTCTGCTGAGATAGTATAGAGGCTGATCCTTACCTTCTTCATTTATTTGTGCTAATAGAGCTCCCAAAGAGGCGTCCATAGCTACAATATAGAGTATGAGAGGCTTTCCATCGATCGAGGCTCCCAATATTGGTGAAGTGAGGAGATATTCTTTTACTTGCTCGAAGGCACCTTGGCATTCTTGATCCCAGATGAAGGGAGCGTCCTTCTTCATTAATTTGCCGAAGGGCGCACACCTCTCTGAGAAGTTGGAGATGAATCGCCTGATATAAGCTAATTTTCCTTGGAATGACCTCAGCTCGGACAGATTTTGGGGAGGTGGCAATTGCTGGATTGCTTTGATTTTGTCGGGGTCTATTTCTATTCCCCGATATTTGACGACGAATCCCAGAAACTTGCCACTCGAAACCCCGAATGCACATTTCACGGGGTTCATTTTTAGTTTGTATTGACGAAGCCTTTCAAAAACACGGTAGAGATCAGATAGATGAGATTCCCGTTTTTTGGTTTTGACGACTAAGTCATCGACATAACATTCGACCATGTCATGGAGCATTTCATCGAATATTTTTGTCATTGCTCTTCGATACGTGGCTTCTGCATTCTTCAATCCAAAGGGCATCCTTTTGTAGTTGAAGACACCTTTGGGTGATCTGAAGGCAGTATGATCTTTATCTTTGATGGCCATCCGAATTTGGTTGTAGCCTGAAGACCCGTCCACAAAGGATAAAGCTTCATGGCCAGTGGTCATATCCACCATGGTTTCTGTGATTGGAACTAGGAAATCATCTTTGGGACATGCTTTGTTCAAGTCCCTGTAATCAATACATATTCACACTTGGCCATACTTCTTCTTCACTGGAACAATATTGACGAGCCAAATTGGAT
Source organism: Colocasia esculenta (assembly GCA_014218235.1). NCBI lineage: Eukaryota > Viridiplantae > Streptophyta > Magnoliopsida > Alismatales > Araceae > Colocasia > Colocasia esculenta. The sequence goes on along the minus strand of CM024764.1, from coordinate 75,914,017 downwards.
ATATGCATGGCTCGATGAAGTCTACTTCAGAGAGTTTGTCGACTTCAGCATTTACTTTAAGTTCCAGCTCACGTCGCATGCGCCTTTAAGGCTGTTTGACAGGCTTGGCTGTATGAAGTATGGATAATTCATGCTCGGCGACTGATGGCTCCAGCCCGGACATTTCTTTGTAATTCCAAGCAAAGCAATCTTGGAATTCTAGCAGGATAGTTTTGTAGGATTCCCTTTCTTGTTCATCAAGAAGGGCACTGATGAAGATTGGCCGGGGATTTTCTCGATCCCCCAGATTGAGCGCAATCAATTCATCAGTTGTGGCTTGTCCGCCATCTTCAATTTCTCGAGGAGCTTGTTGCAAATCCACGAAGTCTTCTTCGTCATCAGAATTTGCGACGTAGACCTCGTGAAAATTTATATCTTCAGGATTTGTTGGTGAAGATTGCTCGTTAGATTCTTCTGGCCATTCTTCATTTGATGGTTCCTTTTTGAGAGAGGTAGTATTTTCTTGAGAGCTGGGGCTGGAAGACCCTTGGTTGCTTTATGAATTGCAGGTCTCCGGCAATAGCCTAACAGTATTAACTGTGAAGAAAGACTCGGTATCATAACCTAGCCCTCTTGTATCTTTCTTGGAGAAGGGAAGTTGTCCACGCACTTGGGAAGGTTCTCATAATTGATTGAAGAACTCCCGTCGGGAGGCATTCTGCATCTGAGGGATATTTTACTTCTTACACATTTCTTTGATATTTTTTGACATATCAGCCATTTCTTGTATTAACTCAAGATGATTTTGGGGTTTATTTTCCAGCCGAAATCATCTTCTGGTGATGCTTGAGGTATTGGCTCCCCTTTGTAGAAGAGAATTGGCTTTGCTGCCTTTCTGGCATTCTTCTTCTCTTCTTTTCTTTGATAAGTGACGACGAATGTTTTCAATCGTCGGACAATTTGATCTTGCTTTGGAGAATAGATTTGCATGCAATTAGGAGGCAGAGGAATGCTCCTGTTGATAGCTTGACTTACATGATCGGCCTCATAATTGATGCTTAGACTTTCTGGGTGGGTTGGTTTGCTTTGGAAATTCTTCCTGTGGAGTTTGGCAAGACCCTTGTTTATTGCAAAAAGCTCGCCAATCTCACTATCTTCATCTGAGCATCCAGTTTGTTTACCCTTCTCTTTTGGTCGGATAGAGGGTTGAAGAACTGGTCCTCCAAGATATAGGAGGGCATCAGTCAAGTTGCATTCATCTTCCCGAAACAGGGCTTGGTCAACAAAGACTGTATGTTGCTTTCCTTCTTTTGCATATTTAATGCATTGATGGAGTGTTGACAGGATGACCCAATTTTCATGTAGCCAGGGTCTTCCGAGCAATATTCTATATGTTGTATCAGCATCAATGATGTAGAAGGTCACCTTCGTGACGAAGTCACCTAGAGTTAGGTCGACGGTGACTCTTCTGATGGCTTCTTCTGAATTTTGACTGAAACCAGTGATCCTTTCATCCCTTACTTGTTGCATATAAGGCATGAGATGTAGGGATTCAAAGGTTTTGTAGGGCATTAAATTGATGGATGCCCCCGGATCGATCAGGATCCGATTCAACTTGTTGTCGTTGACCCGCCCTTTCATATATAAAGGACGGTTGTGGCATGGGGAGGATAGCAGCATGTCTTCATCCGTGAAGGTGACATTTGCTGCCAATGCTTCATATACTTGAGCTTGGAAATCGGCCATATGAGCTTCATAAGTTTCTAGTTCTTGGAGTATTTTGACAAGAGTTTCTCTCAAGTCTTTACTCCAAGCAATTGCCTCCCAGACAGTGATATTGACGGGGAGTGACTTTAGTTACTGAAGAATTTTGTCATCAGCCTCGGTGCGTGTCTGGCCCAATGGGAAAGATCCCTCAATCAAGGATTCAGACGCCTCCTTTGGCTTGACGAGCTTCTTTAGGAAGAGGGAAGTTGATGGCTTTTCATTTTGAGAGAGAGGAGAGTTGTCTGGCTCATTTGATGGAGTATACGGACTTCGATCCCCATCCTTTGGCTGAGAAGCTATGTTAGGCAACCCCTCTTCTTCATCTAAAGGGTCGAAGACATAAGAATCTGCCCGAATTTCAATTTCAGGCAGAGGTCTTGATTCTTCGCCACGGAAGAGTATTACTTTGTTTGAATTTGTGATATCAGGCTTCTTTGCAGTGGTAGATGTTGCTTTTTACCACCTGCCACGTCCTCTTCCGCGATGACGATTTGAATTATTTGCAGGCCGACGCCGATATATCAACGTCGTTGGTTTGTCTTCAGCTTGTATGGTAGTGTCACTTGAGGAGACTTGTAGCTCCTTAGGTGCAAGTACGAATACCATATTGCAGGTGAAAGAGTTGAACATGCGGTCCAACTTTTCGATGGTGATTTCTTCACCTTCATTGAAGAATTTCAACTGTGATGAGAGAGGGAACTCCTCTCCTCCAAGAGCTTCCTGCTGGACTTGATAGAGCCAATTCCGGAGCCGAATTTTTCGTTCTATCTCCTCCCATGGGATATATTGATCGAGCGTAGCTCTGTCAGAAGGCCTGAGAGATATATATTCTTCCAGCTCATCAATTAGCTTTTGGAGTTTCTGGATAGGAGTTAATTCTTAAGGAATATCTGCAGCAGCAGCGCGTTCCATTTGCTTTTTCATCTTTCTTCTTTCATTTCTTCTTCTATTTTTCTCTCTGTTTTTCATTTGCAAGACTTCAGCTGGACTCACAGCTTCCTACTTGGGAGATGGCTTGGAGACACTCCTTTTGCTAGAGCCGTCTTTTGTCATGGATTTCTTGGACATTTTGGATTTCTTGGACATTTTGGAGCCGACTGGCTTTCAAAGGCCCACAATGACCCATTCACTTTTCGAGGCTTGTGCTTCACAGGTTGAATTAATTGCCTCTTTGACAGTTTCAAGCGCGAGTTGATAGAAATCATCCACGAACTCCTATGCTTGTTGCGAGATTGGCTCCGCCGCAGTTTCTTCTAGTATTTGATTTCTATATCGCAAAATGGCAGCTTTGCGCTTTTCCATTTTGGCCTTACGTTTGCTTTGTCCATAGCCCAGTTGAGAGTGATAATATTCACATATATCTTGATATTGTGATTGATAGGCTGAGCTTGGATCATACACTTGTTGTGACGCTTCACCAAATTGTGACGGCGCCAAGGAGTTTCCATATTGATCAATTATTCCTTCTCGAATATGTGTTTCGATCAGGTCATGGAGCTCCGAACAATCTTCGGTGGGATGCATAGCTCTGGAATGGAATTTACAGTAGCAATGCAGCTTCTTTTCACTTTCAGAGATATAAGGCGCTGGCTCATGCACCTTGATTAGCTCTTGCCTCATGAGGTTATTAAATATCAGCTTGGTATTCTCCTCGGCAAATGAGCGCTGATGTAGAGGATGCCAGTTCGTATACCAACGACTGGACAAATATGGATTTGGAATTGGTTGCTCCGCCTCTGGCTCAGGAAGACCAGAGGATGATGATGCATTGATGACATTTGCCGAGTGGGACACAGAGTTGGCTGGTCCATTCGGCGGCTGCCGCATATGAGGTTGTGGAGGGTTGACCAGAGAATCACCCAAATCAATTATCCCTTGTCTGGTCATGTTTTCCACGTCATCTTTGAAGTTAGTACAGTCTTCAATGACATGGTCTGTCGTTTGATGATATGGGCAGTAATTGGATAATGCATTTGCTGGAGCAAAATAATCCATCCATCCGGATCGCTAGCATAGCCAGAAGAGTGGTAATGTTTGATGCCGAGGGAAAGAATATAACTTTGCCGGCACGACAGGATTTGGAGATCCTTCAAATAGCCACCCGATTAAGTCTGTGTATGGCAACATCGGAGGCATCTCCTGATTTGCTTGTGTATGAATCTGAGTGGTTTGTGGAACATAGGGTCCCTGTGTGGGGGTATCCTGATGTCCCTCCATAATTTGTATGATTTATCGCAACTCTTACTGGCCTTGTTGTAACTGCCGAAGTTGCTTTTGCACCTTCCGCATCGCTTTCCATGTGGCTTGATGCCTAGATCTCGACAGAGAATGAGCTCCCGAATTATCCTAAGGTGGGTCACATGAAGAACCGGCCTCGAGATTATTTGAACTTGTAGCGGGCTCCGCTGTATGTATGACATTGACTGATTGCTCTGGTCGATCCCAAACATGAGGTTGGGGAGGGTCGACCAGACCGCTTTGCATGGATATGAGGCCATTTTGGATCATCTTTTGGACCTCATTTTTGAAGAAGTAGCAATCTTCAATTGTGTGCCCCACCATGAGGTGATACAGGCAATAATTGGGCTCATTGATCTTACTGACATCTGCCGGCTTCCTTGGTTCTGGTAGTGATATCAACTTGTTGTCGATGTAGAGATCAAAAAGCTTCTTGGTATGCTCCTTTTTGAAGGAATAAGGTGCCTTCATGCGCTCTGCCAATGTTGGCACTGGCGCTTTTGGTTTTGATTTCTTCTTTGGAGTGACAGAGATTACTGCCCCCTTTGCTTCATTGCCAGGTGAGAAGTCGATGACATTGACCTCTTTTCCTGGCGGGTTGCGCTCTTTGGGGAGCTTGCCTTTATGAGATGTATGAGCCATTTGTTCGGCTAAGAACATCTCGATTTCTGCTACAATAGAATTTAGTTAATCGAAACTCTTGATATTTGCCCCCAAGAGTTTCTCATTGACTACTGCCGTAAGGCCTCGCCGGCAGATGGTGATTGCATCTTCTTGAGCGGGAGGGTTGTCGCATTTCATGCTAAACACTCTCCACCTTTTGATGAAGTCGATTGCCTATTCTCCTTTCTTTTGTTTGAGGGAACATAGCTCGGCAAGAGAAACTTTTCTTTCAGTCGTTTGGAAACTGTTGATGAACTTCTTTTGCAGATCAGCCCAATCAACAACTGAATTGGACTTCAGCTTTGAATACCATTGGAATGCAACCCCAGTCAAGGAAGTTGCGAAATATCTGAGGAGATATGATTCATCGAAGGCGAGATCACCCATGGCAGTAATATAATGTGCTACATGCTCCCGCGGTGACCCGTGTCCATCAAACTTTTGTAGTTTTGGGACTTTAGGGCACGTCAGTGGCTGCTTCTTGAATTGATGATGTACCGAATATGAGACAGAATATAAGTCCGCAACCCGGATCCCTTCGCCTTGTTGAGCGAATATGTCTTCAATGATTTTTTATATTATATATCTTTATATGGCGATATCTTGCATTGCTCCTGTTTGGAGAGGTATAGTATTGGACGGATCAATAATATCCTGACTCGTAGCTTGGGGAAGAAGGCCACTTGTGGAAGCCGCCGGATGATTTGCCGGGGCGGACCCATCTAGATGTTGGTTTTTTTGTTGATTTTGAATAGAGACTGGCTCCATAGATTGCCGAAGGCTTGAAGTTGCCGACCGCCTCATTTCATTTAGGAGCATGGCCATTTCAGACTACCACTGCTGCATCACTTGATATTTGTCATCATCTGACATTGCCTGGAAATTTTCCCTTGTAGGCAAGTCGATGACGGGGTTGATAGTAGAAGTAGGGAGTCTGCCTTCTTCAATTTGAATATTTGCTTCTTCAAAGAAGGGGACTTGAATTCCCTCATGTTAAGAGTCCCAACTTGCCCGCCAAGTTGTCGGTTTCTTCTGGCAAAATGCCTGGTATTGGGATGAGTAGCTTCAGTGGGGATATTTGGAGTGGCTTCCGCGATTTGTTCCGCCGGTTCGCCAGAGTCCTTCCCGGAGGCATAGCATGAGAAGATCCTGAGTCTGGATTTTTCTTCTGCTACCCAGGTGACACATCGTCTTTTTGACGAATGAGTACTGGCATTAGGAATTGCCCCCAGCCTATCAAAGACCGAGATTGGCGATATACGGTCAAAGACTGATATGCGAGGTTTGAGTTGTTGAATTGAATTTTCTTTGACTACCCAGATATTCTCCGGGCCTTGAGGGGTATAGTTTGATTTTTTGTACACCCCTTTTCTCTTTTGTCCATTGAGGTGCTTGGACTCAGTATGTTGAAGAGAAGCATATTTGGCATTACTTCTCCTTCCGACCACCTTTGATGCATTTGTTTGAGTTTTCTTTAGTTTCTGGGCCTCCTTTTTGGGAACCCAGATTTGTTTGAGCTTGATGGACTGTGGACACGCGGAAAAGATCACGATGGTATCACCCTCTCCCCCGCTTCTCGCGATTTATTGATCTTCTGGGAGAGTGTTTACGGGTGTTTGCCGTTTGATTTGATTTGTTACTTATTTGATTTTATTTCTTTTGCCTTGCGGGGCGTGCCAGCCTATCTAACAGACAGAAGTAAAAGTCCGCGCAGTATGGAGAAGAAAATTTGACGTCCATGGAATGGACAAGTGCGTCGTTTTTAAATCTGAACTTCTTTGGTTCCGCGTTATATTCGTCAGGCGATTAGGGTAGCGTGTGCTAGGCCCCTGTCTCCATCGATCGGAATCGATATTTTGTTTACATCGAGTTAAAAGCCCTTGATGTTATTTTGACATCAGTTTTAACCCGAATACCATTCATAGCAAGGACGAGAAAATATGCATTTTCTAGAAAATTGTAATACGATGTTTTCCCTTTTTATTATTGTCGGACAAAATGGATTTTGATTTGAGAGAAAGGATTTGTTCCTTTTGAGAAGGGTATTCAGAATTTTGATTTGAGAAAAAGGATTTGTTCCTTTTGAATTAGGCTATTTTGGGGTTTTGATTTGGAAAGAAGGATTTATTCCTTTTGAAAAGGGTATTTTGCTTTGAAAAGGAGGATATTTGTTTGGTGAAAGAGGTTTCATTTTGAAAAGGAATATGGATTTCCTTTGAGTTTTGAAATATGGTTTGAGGAGTATGCGGGTGTATATCCGTGGATTTATTTTGTGCCCAGGATATGTTATTTGCCTCGGAATTTTGTTCCGAAAGGGGGTATGAATTTCCTTTTGAGGATTTTTATGTGATTTTGAAAGTGAACGGGGTATACCCGTGAATTCATTTGATAGTTTGGTGTATTGTGAATTTGGGTAGCACTCCCGTAAAGGCTATCGCGCAAATATATGAGTATGAGTTTGATGCACATATGTTTGTATTGATTTTTAGGGGAGAGTCCCTATATAGACAGAGTGTCCCCATAAAATACGCACATATGTACATATGTATTATGGACATATAGATATACTTTTGAGCAGAACCCCTGCTTGGACAGAGTTTCTTTTAAAAGACATATTCATATGAACATATATTCGTGAACATATGGATATATTTTCGGTGGGATCTCTATTTAGGAAGAGTTTCTCCCCGAGAGCATATACATATGAACACAACTTTTTGTGAATATATAGATATTTTCCCGGACAGAACCTCCGCTTGGGCAGAGTTTTCTTTAAAGAAATATATACATATAAGCACAGTATTTGTAAATATATGGATATTATTCCGGCAGAACCTCCACTTGGACAGAGTTTCCTTTAGGGAATATATACATAAAAGCACAGAGTTGTGAACATATGAGTATGTTTTCGGGCAGAACCCCCGCTTAGACGGAGTATCCTTAAGAAAACATATACACGTGAGCACGAGGTTGTGATTATATGGGTATGTCCTCGGGCAGAACCTCCGCTTGGACAGAGTCTCCCCTAAGAAACATATACATATAAGCACAAAATCCACCATCCCGGAGTCTTGCTCGACGGGCGGGGAGAACATGTGCATCTAAATGCGCATACCCATGGAGTCTTGCTCGATGTGGAGGCATTTAGAACACGAGAACAAGGGTATTTAAAGACCATGTATCCATAGAGTCTTGCTCGATATGATTTTTTTGAGAAACCCTCCATGGAGGGAGATGGAGGAGATGTCGATGCCGTATAGAGACGATCTCCCATTTCTTTACGCTTGTTGGATGTTCCGCACTTTGCACCGAGCCGGGAGACTTGAAGAACAAGTGGGAAGATTTTTGGGAGAAAGAGAAAGCTTCTTGCTATTTTTTCAGATTTTTTTTTTGGAAAGGGCCCCTTTTTTTTTTGAGGAGAGGGACCTCCTTTTACATGGGGGTGCATCCCCTTTTATAGGGGTTTGCCCCCCTTACATACGCATGAGAGCGGAGAGAGGGTGTGGTCCCCCCCAAGGTTCAAAAACCCGGGGATCGGGATCGGATTGGTCGGCCCAAAACCGATCCGACCCAGCGATCCCGACCCCGGCTCGGCCGAGCCGGGCCAAGCCCGGCTGAGGCAGGGGTGGCTGGATCGGCCCATTATACAGGTGTATATCTTATACAGGCTGAGTTCAGGCCTTATTTACCTGCATATCATGTAAGTAATACATTTACTTAAGATATTACATGTAAATAAGGAAGTACCCCCCATTTGAATCCAATAAAAATATCAAAAAAATCATATCTCTTACCAATAAAAAGTCAACTCTCCCACCGAAGAAGAAAATCGTGATTTTGTTGATTTTAACGAAATGCTAACTTTCTAATCTCTCATAATTTAGCCTATCTAAAAATTTGATAATTCAAATAAACCATATGGAACACTAAAAATCCAAAGTCCGGTAAAAAAAGTCAAACGTGCATATGACTTCTCCAAGGGAGCCACTCTCCTACTGACAGCACTTAATCTGCTTGAGACCTCTCAAGATTTGGTCAAACTTAAACTATCATCACTCAAAGTCATGAGAATTGTCACTTTCTAATTTCTTTTCAATTAAAAAGTGAAAAATCTCATGAGTTTAGATGATGATAGCTTAGGTTTGACCAAATCATGAGAGGTCTCAAGCAGACTAAGTGTTGTCAGTAGGAGAGTGGCTCCCTTGGAGAAGTCATATGCACGTTTGACTTTTTTTACCGGACTTTAGATTTTTAGTGTTCCATATGGTTTATTTGAATTATCAAATTTTTAGATATGCTAAATTATGAGAGATTAGAAGAAAGTTAGTATTTCACTAAAATCAACGAAATCACGATTTTCTTCTTCGGTGGGAGAGTTGACTTTTTATTGGTAAGAGATATGATTTTTTTGATATTTTTATTCGATTCAAATGGGGGGTACTTCTTTATTTACATGTAATATTTTAAGTAAATGAAACTACAAATAATAACATTTACTTAAATGATATTCAGGTAAATAAGGCCTGAAATCGCAATGGACTCGGCCTGAACTCAGCCTGGGATTGGCCTGGACTCAGCCCATGACAAGGTTGAACCGGATCGGCCCGACTCGGGCCGATCCGAGGCGGATCGGGCCGGGCTCGGCGAGCCGGTCCGCGTGCAAGGACCAGCTAGGTTACCCCAGCTCGGATCGAGAGGCCCAAAACCGAGCCGACTCGGCCGATCCGATCCCGATCCGGCCGAGTTTTTGAACCATGGTCCCCCCCTTCGGTTAGGGGGAGAATTCTCCTTAACCGATGGAGGGGTCCATCGGTTGGTATTGCCCTCCTAACCGATGGTACCCCCCCCCCCATCGGTTTAGGGGGGAAATCTCCTTAACCGATGGAGGGGTCCATCGGTTAGGGGTATCATCCCTAACCGATGGTACCCCCCATTGGTTAGGGGGAGAATTTTCCTTAACCGATGGAGGGGTCCATCAGTTAGGGGGTATTGCCCTCCTAACCGATGGTACCCCCCAACGGTTTAGGGGGGAAATCTCCTTAACCGATGGAGGGGTCCATCGATTAAGGAGGAGAAGGGGGATTTGCCTATAAATAGGCCCCCATATGCCCCATTATAGGGGTGTTTTTTGGGATTTATGGGAATGGGGTTTTGACAAATTTTTATGCCAACATGGACCGCCGCATCCTTTGCTTGACGTCGGCTTCCACCTTGGAGTCTTCTTGTTTTCCTCGGAACCACCGCAAGACTGAGAGGCGGATCGAGGTAGGAATTGTTGAAATATACCTATCACGAGGGATGATAGGCTGGCTTCCATCAAGCCGCACTCGTAGGCTTCCGACCATGATGGATTTGACGGATCTTGAGGCCTTTTGCTTTTGTGATTTTTGTATTACCCCCGTTGTGAGGGGACAGCAGCTATAACTTCGGAGAAGATTACCTGAACCAATAACTCCGAATTTGAGATGGGTGGGGTTTGGCCCCTTTGGTAGCATCATCTTTTGAGGGCTTTTGGGCGCCCCTGTTGACAGTAGCAGGACGAGCTTTGACATCCTGCCGGTCTTCTTTGTTGATTTGTTGGAGGGAAGCCTTTGAGCAGCATCCTCCTTTTGTTGGGCCGGGACCACCCCTAAGAAGTAAGGGGACCCGACGATGGCTGGGAAGTCTCCGAATACAATTGGAGTCGCCAGGTAGCCAAACCTGACGTGGTTGTTGACGACGAGCGGTCCATAGGTGATAGCCATCTCCAACAATTTGAACTTTGCTTCTTCTTTTTTTTTTGTTCGAGTACCTTCAAGGAAAACACCAGTATTAGAATTTTCATAAGAAAATGCATAAACCTCGACCTTTTGCTATGAATGGTGAGAAGAGGTCCCACCGGGTGTGCCAGCTGTCGGACGCGGAAATTTTTGTGGTATGTATTTTTATTTGGTATTGAGTTTGATTTGATTTTTATTTATTTGTTTTGCCTTGTGGGGCGTGCTAGCCTGTCTAACATACAGAAATTAGAATCTGCGCAGTGCGGAGAGAAAATTTTATGTCCAAAGAATGGACATGTGCGCCACTTTTAGTTTGAACTTATTTGTTCCGCAATTTTTATTCATCAGGCGATTAGGGTAGCGTGTGCTGAACCCCTGTCTCCATCGATCGGAATCGATATTTTGTTTACATCGAGTTAAAAGCCTTTGATGTTATTTTTATATCAATTTTAACCCGAATACCATTGATAGCAAAGTCAAGAAGTTTTACATTTTTTAGAAAAATTGTAATGCGGTGTTTTTTGAAATATTTCATTTTTGAAAGGGAATATTTGAGGAAAGGGTTTCATTTTGAAAACGATATGAATTCCTTTGGGGATTTGAAATATAATTTGGGAAGTGAGCGGGTGTATACCCATGGATTTACTTGTTATTTGAGTATGTTTTGGATTTAGACAGCGCTCCCGCATAGGCAGAATTACCGCGCGAATATATGAGCATGTATTTAATGGGCATATGATTGTATTATTTTATGGGAGAGTCCCTGTATGGACAGAGTTTCCCCATAAATACGCACATATGCACATATATATTTATGGACATATGGATATGCTTTTGGGCAGAACCCCCGCTTAGGCAGAGTTTCCTTTAAAAGACATACATATGATCATATATGTTTGTGAATATATGAGTATGTTTTCGGGTAGAACCTCCGCTTTGGCAGAGTTTCCTTTAGAAAACATATACATATGAGCACGTAGTTGTGAACACATGGATATGTTTTCGGGCAGAACCTTTGCTTGGGCGGAGTTTCCTTTAGAAAACATATACATATGAGCACAAACACTCACCCTTTCCGGAGACTTGCTCGACGGGCGGGAAGAACATATGCATATAAATGCCCATACCCATAGAGACTTGCTCGATATGGAGGCATTTAGAGCACAAGAACAAAGATGTTTAAAGACCTTATATCCATAGAGTCTTGCTCGATATGGAAGGTATTTAAACACCGAAGAACACGATTTAATTTTTACCCCCACAGAGACTTACTCGATGTGGGGGTATGGGTTGCATTATGATATTTTTTTTGAAAACCCTCCATGGAGACTAGCTCGTCATCGAGGGGGATTAAGGAGATGTCGATGCCAGATGGAGACCCTTTCTTTTGCGCTTGCCGAGGGCGGATTGCTTCACATCGAGCGAGGGAGGAACGGATACCTTCACACCGAGCGGAAGAACCTTTTGAGAGCAAGCTAGGACTTTGGGGAAGAACTTTTTGCTTTTTTCAGATTTTTCTTCCAATCCTTCCGGAAAAATCAGAAAAAGGATGGGGGAAGATCCTTTGCCCCCAGGGGGCTACATGCATTTTTATAGGGGTTTCAGCCCCTTTAGATGAGAGGGATGAGGGGGGGGGATTCATCCCCTTAACCGATGGACAGTCCCATCGGTTAAGGGGTCACCTCCTTAACCGATGGGAACTGATGGAACTCTCCATCTTCCATCGGTTAAGGAGGATTCCCCCCCCCCAACCGATGGGACAGTCCCATCAGTTGGGGGGGGGGGGGGGAGATCCCCTAATCGATGGTGGGTACCATTGGTTGGAGGGATTTCCCCTTCAACTGATGGAAGGTCCCATCAGTTAAGGGGGACTCCTCTTAACTGATGGTAAGTTCCATCGGTTGGGGGGGTTTAAATCCCTTAACCGATGGTAGGTTCCATCGGTTGGGGTGTTTAAACCCCTAACATCGGTTAGGGGTTTAAACCCCTTAACATGGGGATTTTGCCTATAAATAATAGACCCTCTATGTCCCCTTAGGGGGATGTTGGTGCTGCTGAAGCTTTGCCCCTTTTCCTCAGAGATTTCTCGACGAAGAGTTGGATTTGCAAGTGCTTGGAGCTTCCGCTGCACACGCGTTCTTTGTACTTGTTCTTCATACTTGGTCTTATTGACCTTGTGCTGCCGGATTTCTTCTGCGACGTATCCTCCTCGAAGCGCTGTTCTTCCTTGAACTTCTGCTTCAAGGGAGAGGCTTGCTGTCATCTTAATAAATAAACTCCCTTCCTTAACTTGAAGGGAATTTGGATCCAATATTACTTAAGCAACCATGGGGTCACTTCAAATAATAATGTAATTTGCTTCATCTTTAAGCCACCTTTAAAAGAGATCCTATCCTTATTACTTAAGCAACCGGGAGGGCTACCTAAGTAACCATTGGATCACTATAAATAGGCTTTGGCACTTCTTCTGGTAGACATCCACCACAACCTTTTTAGGGTTCAACAGTGGCCAATATAAGGGACTGTACCTGAGACGACAATGATTATCCCCTCCCCACTCTGATGAGGCACGAGGAGGCTCGGACCCAATATGGAAAAGAAGAAAAGAAAAAAAAAGCCAGAAAATGGCAACTCCACAAATCCTCCATAGGAAAAGGAGTTGCTCTCACCGAGGAAAAACCAGCATGCAAACGGGTCACACCCGTCAAGCAATCCAAATATGAAGTAGCCATTGAGCAAAGCCAAGAAGGCTAGCCTCAGCAGCAGAATTCCACATTAAATCTTGGATAATGCCAGAAAAGTAGAATTCAAGAGGAATATGTCAAATCGAATCTCGAGAAAAACCAGGAAGACAAATCTCGAAAGAAAAGTACCAAATCAGGTCGAAGAGCAAAGCCAGAAAAGGCAAGCTTTATCGACCAAATATCAAAGCCGGATTGTTGAGCAAAGCCAAAAAGGCCAACCTCAGCAGCAGAATTCTACATCAGATCTTGAAGAAAGCCAGAAAAGGCAAAATTTAAGAGGAAGATGTCAAATCCAATCTCGAGAAGAGCCAGGAAGGCAAGTCTCGGGAGAAAGATATAAGATTGGGTCGAAGAGCAAAGTCAAAGAGACAGGCCTCATCGACCAAATGATAAGCCACTGAGCGAAGCCAGAAAAGCAAGGCTCAATAGTCGAGCTCCAACCCAACCTTCAGCAAAGTCGCAAAGACAAGTCTCAAGAGAAAATATCAAATTAAGCCATTGAGCAAAGTCAGAAAGACAAGCCTCATCGGTCGAATCTCCAACCAAATCAAATTCTCGAGCGAAGCCAGAAAGGCAAGCCTCGGAAGAGGAAGAAAGCCAAAGTCAGCTCTGAGCAAAACCATGGAGCAACTCTTCAATGAAACTCACTAGTAGAGTTGACCTGGTGGAGCGGGTCCATCTTACTTCTCCGAACTGATCTGCGCTCTCCTAGGTCCTCTTGTGGGAACTCCTGAGTTGAAAAAAATATATATGCAGGTAGTGGGAGCTAATAGCGCAGCGCAAGGAGCATAGCAAGTTTGATCGTCGGCCCAAACTACAACAACAAATCGTTGTCCAAGTTGCTGGCGACGCTGCACAAATGTTGAAGCGCATTGTTATGGTTTTCAACCCAACTCCCCGCCAAGTCATTAAGACCAGGGGTAAAGTTTGAAAATCTCCACGGGACGTCTGCCTTCGTCATCGACTTCGGCACACATCCCGTGGGGTTAACACAAAAATTAAACAACAAAAGAACCCCCCCCCAAAAAAAAAAAAAATTTACCCTAAAGAGGAGCTGAGGTAGCAAGACACCCCCAGCGGGGGTGTTCCTGCACCAAACATCCCCCCCCCCCCCCCCCCCGGGGGTGTTTGTGCACAGGGCCACCCCCTGCGGGGTGGTTCTGGCGTAGGGGGCTTCGTCATTTGTTCTTCAAAATATGAAGACCCCCCCTTTTGGGCCTAAGTTTGTGTAAAATTACGCAAAGCCCCCTGGGGATATAAAGTTTGTGTATGTGTATTAAAAGTACACATATACCCTGTTGTCCAAAAAATTACAAGAATACCCCTGCTATCTTGGAAAATTGTAGGAATACCCCTGCTGTCTGGAAAAGTACAAGAATACCCCTGATGTCCAGGGAATTGAAGATACATCCCTGCGGCGGAAAATGGCAAAGATAGCCTGGCAGTCCGTGCCTTTTGTCCAACCCGGTGGAGTGAGACCCACGCCACTTCCATGAAGCGACGTGCGCTCTCCTTGGTGTGACTTAAAGTTGGACGCATTGGGAGTTCTCAGAAAATGTCAACAAATGACGAAGAAGTCCAAGCAAGCCGACAAATGACAGGAGTATCCGGAAAAGTCAACCAATGACGGAAATGCCCGGAACTACTCGTAAAAGTCAAGAAATGACCGAGAGGCTTGGCTCATGTCGTTTGTACGGACGGGTGGAGCGGGACCCACGCCGCTTCTATGAAACGACGTGCGCTCTCCTGGGCCCGGCTTACGGCAGGCCGCTCTAAGTTTTGGGATTGTCAAATAACGGCAAGAACCCTTGTACATGTCGAGATATAGCCGAAAGCCCCTAGAGGTCAAGATACGACCGAAAATCCCCGAGAGGTCGAGAAATGACCGTAAAGCCCCGTGAATAGCCTCGGGGTTTACTAACTTCGAACACCTGAGATAAACGGGTTTGAAAGAAATAATGAAACAAACACCCTTCCAAGCCCCTATAAATATGGGGTAAGGACACTACAAGAGCTTACACACTTGACCCTCCGGAGAAAAATCCTACAGGCCATAAAGTGTTTGTGCTTGTGTTCAAGGGGGAGAGAATACCTCTCTCTTTCTCCGAGTTCCTGTCGTCTACACGTGCGTGTTGTGCCCCCGTGCTCCGTCCGTACCTCATGACGTGGGAGGAAGAAGACGCCACAGGTCCATATATAAGACCCGGAATTTTGTGATTAAGTTTTTTCGTGTTTTAAAATAACATATATGTGAAGGCATGTTTATGTAAACGCCCAATGGAGGCACATACATTGGGGGAGAGAATACCTCTCTCTTTCTCCGAGTTCCTGTCGTCTACACGTGCGTGTTGTGCCCCCGTGCTCCGTCCGTACCTCATGACGTGGGAGGAAGAAGACACCACAGATCCATATATAAGACCCAGAATTTTGTGATTAAGTCTTTTCGTGTTTTAAAATAACACATATGTGAAGGCATGTTTATGTAAACGCCCAATGGAGGCACATACACCCCATTGAGGACATATATGCAAATGTCATAAATACAAGAATACTAGTTTTATACTTGTGCGATGCATTGGATGTTTTTAAATTTAAATATTTATTTATTTAAAATTTTATATATTTTTTATGCTAATCTTGCTAAGTATAGTCATGTCATATTTTTCACACTTGTCATCGTTGATTTAGGTAGAAATGTGTGTTTTAGTTTATTTTTTAAAATTTTGTGTCTCTATATTTTGGCAGGATAATGAATTCCTTACCTAAATTATATGTATAGATATTTATTTCCTTAGAACTGCTTGTACTTCTAATTTTTTAAGAAGATATTTAGGCAAGAATTAGAGTGTCTTGGTGCTGCCATGTGGCAGCTCCAAGACTGAGTTATATTATAATAGTATAGATTTGAGAATATTTGTGGAATTTTAATTGTCATCTAAATTCCCTAATTTCGACAAAGGTCTTTTAACAAACGTATCGTATCGAAGGTATTCGGGTTTTTACCCGATGTAAATGAACACCGACTCCGGTCGGTGGGGAATGGTCCAATATACGACCACCCTAATCGCCTGAAAAACAGACGCGTGCGGAAAAAAAAAAATACTCGAGGGCTCAGGGTTTATACCCAATGCACCTCATAAATAAAAAATATTTGTCTATTTATTTTAAATAGTCTAGCACGCCCATGCATAAGATGTACATGCGTTTGCATTACATAGTCGGAAAAAAAAAAAAATCCCTTCCTCTTTCTGAGGAGGTCTCTTCCACGTTCCATAGTCATCATGAGGTTTTCAAGCTTATGTGGGTTTACCTAAAAAATTGACCACTTTCCTGAATTAATCAATGTCAAAAAAGGAGAATATTATTATGCCACAAGGACCATGCACAGCATAGCTTCTTTTATATAGCATGATCATGTAGTCTATGGCAGCATGATCATATATGTATATAGTCATCATAGCATGCATGGTCACAGCGTATGAAAGGGCTTGTTCTGAAAATAAATCAATAGCTAGAAAAGCCCCAAACTGTAAGGTCTGAGCTCCAAGATCTCAAAGCTGCGAGTCCAAGTGCTGTCAAGTCTGATGTCCCTACTCAATGCCCAAGAATTGAATTTATTTAGTGGCGGGAAAGAGACAGGAATAGAAAAGGCAGGTGGTGGGGTTGACACCCACAGTTATTTGCTATATTTTGCTGTTGCTGCTGTTTCTTCTTCCTTCTTACCCACTCCATTGGGTGTTGCAAACGGTGAAGTAATGTCCCCAGCACAAGTAAAACACCAGCAAGAAAGTTATTACCATTCAAGTCAAAAAGACTCATACACAAGCCCATCTGCACAAGGAAATAGTGGAGGTGCTTTTAAATCCAAGAGCAATGTGGATATGAAAGCAGTCGAGGTACCTTGGAATGCAAGTCCTACTAGACATGGATTCAGCAGATGTATTTTGGAAGCCCAAACCCAGCAGGAGGTCCGGGACATGAAAGCAGTGGAGGTACAGTAGAGATCAACACCGACCATCGGACATAAAAGCTCTGGGAGGAACTTTGGAGCACAAATTTGCTGAAAATTTGTGTGTTCTTCAGCCAGAAAATCTCTTCAAGTCTGGTGAACGACTTTCTGAAAAATCTCTTTCTGCCCATAGTTTCAAAGAAATTTCTTTTAAGCCCAAAAATATTATTTGCTATTTGTAGCCTCCTTTTCCTTTTTTGCTGCTAATAACTTTCTGATCTCTTTTGTTTCCATTACTTCGGAGAAACCTCATTATGACCCAAAATTATTTATTCACGACATTTCTCATGAACATAGTTTCTGATATCCACTACAGATAGGCAAGTAACTTCTGTGGTGGCAGAATATATTCCAGAAAAATTATCTTCTAAACAAATATTACCTGCCTGTTTCCCCCCTCCCTCCAATATGTTTTCAGATTAGTGCTTTTGCTGAAGAAGTGTATTTTAAGCCTTTTATTGGAAAATAGCTTTCGGTCTCTTTTGCTCTGAAAAATAATTCCAGCAACAAATTTTCCGAGTAAAAATTTTTGGCCCAACACAGCACAACTTGGAAACACTTAAATTAGGGGATTTCTATTGCATGCCCAACAGGGGCAGGAAGGCTCAAGCATCCCCCAAACAATACTGTCCTCCATTTGAAAATGGCAATCTATTTCCAAAATAAAGGGCTGTTGGCCCTAGGTTTCCCACCCAACATGGTCAGAGCATTAGGCATCAAAGAAAAAATGTGATGGGTTCAAGAATTGGTATCGTCCAATCATGACCGAATCCAGATCAGATCAGCTGAGTAGGCAAACTCAAAGAAACTCAGACCAGTCTCCTATTGGCCCTAATAAAAATCTGCAAACTGCTAAAAATTAATAAATTTCAGGAAAAATTAGGAAAAAATAAAAACTTCTAAAAAATGAAAAGATTATAGCAGTA